>CM074721.1:28209445-28379445 GCA_037306005.1 Rhinophrynus dorsalis | reverse complement strand
AAAGCCTTGCTGCTTAACGATTCTGCTAATTTGCCAGTTCCATCTGACTGCTGCTATTATCTCTGGGCTGCCCTGCCCGGTATTGGTAAGGCCGGTAGAACCTTTTACCACATTCCATCTGAGGTTGCCTTACCCGGTATTGGCAGGGCCGGTAGAGCCTACATTGTGTATCTATTGAGGCTGCCTTGCCCGGTAATTTGGTAAGGCCGGTAAAACCGTTATGCTATTCCATCTGCAGGTTGCCTTACCCGGTATTGGCAAGGCCGGTAGAGCCTAAAGACTGTCCTGTCCGGTATATTGACAGGACCGGTAGAGTCTGCCTTCTGTCTGTGCTATATTCTGTATATATATATATGTATGTTATTGCCATCCTAAGTTATCATTTATTATTTCAATAAAATTGATTTTTTTTACCTAAAACTTGTGTCTGAGAGTCATAATAACCGTGACAGTACGAAAGGGCCATGACCTCAGACAGCAAGGGTCAAGGTAACGCACAGAATATCCATTGGAGGATGGATGTGCTCGAGCAACGTTTGGATCAGTTGGCAGTTGCAATTCAAACGATCCTTGAACGCACGGTACCTGCTGACCAATCTAGCTCTAGCCCGGTGGTCTCGCCAAGTCAGACACCGGAAAGTGATACCAGACCCCTAGGGGGTACTGCTAAAGGGTTAACGGCTTCTGCACCCTTGCCGCTAAGATATGATGGTGACCCTAGTCTCTGCAGAGGGTTCATCAATCAACTCGAAATCTTTATGGAATTGACGGCACACGCATTTCCCAATGATCGTAGTAAAGTGGGGTTCACGATATCACTGCTCACTGGCAGAGCATTGGCCTGGGCTAACCCCTTGTGGGAGAATGCTAAACCTTGTACTAAGAACTTTAGTGAATTTGTGCGTTCCTTTCGAAGAGTGTTTGAGCCTCCTGGTAGAACCACCTCTGCTGCCAAACGCCTTATGGAGATACAACAGGGCAGGCGTACAGTGGGCGACTATGCCATCGAATTCCGCACATTGGCAGCAGAGGTAGGTTGGAATAACGAGGCATTATTGGCAGCCTTCTCTCAAGGCCTGAATGACCACATTAAAGACGAAATCGCTGCTAAAGATCTACCTATTGATCTAGATGATTACATTGAGTATGTTATGATAATTGACTCCAGAATACGTGAGAGATCAATTGCCAGAGATCGTAAGTTACGGTCAAAAAATAATGAGCCTAGTAGCATGTTTTGCCCACCCATCCCTCCCTTGGCATTGAAGTCTAGTGAACCAGTACGGGAAACAAGTGAACCTATGGAAATAGGCTTCACTAGACTATCCAAGGCAGAGAGACTATATCGCAAAAAACAAGGGTTATGTTTATACTGCGGTAAAAAAGGGCACTTGCTAAATTCCTGTCCGGTACGTCCGGGAAACGCACACACCTAGGGTATCTTGGGGGACAGGCCCTAGGTGGTGTACAATCGTCCCCAGTGTCGGGCATAATGAAACCCACCATACAGGTGGTATTGTCTTGGGCACAACGCTCTGTGGAGGTTTTGGCCTTGGTTGACTCCGGTGCAGCAGGGTATTTTATGGATAATACCTTTGCTGAATTGCACGGAGTTCCACGCATTGAAAGAGAAAACCCCTTGACTATTGAAGCGATTGATGGTAGACCCTTAGAACCGCCTCAGGTTATATTTGAAACTATGCCATTGTCTATGACTATTGGGGCACTTCACAGAGAAGAGCAGCAGTTTCAACTGATTAATTCCCCGCACCATGCGGTGATATTGGGATTTCCGTGGTTACAGTTACATAACCCACAATTCGATTGGAAAAAGTGTGAAATTGCTGCTTGGTCCAGGTTTTGTATGGACAAGTGCGTCATCCAGCCTATTAAGGTCATGTGCACCTCCTCTGCTATGCCGGATGTGTACCAACAGTTTGGCGATGTTTTTAGCAAAGGAGAGGCTAGTATGCTACCCCAGCATAGACCTTATGATTGTTGCATTGAATTGCAGCCTGGTGCAGTACCTCCGAAAGGACGCACTTATCCATTATCTTGTGATGAAAATAAGGCTATGGAGGATTACATTTCTGATGCCCTTGCTAGAGGGATCATACGTAAATCTACCTCTCCAGCTGGGGCTGGGTTCTTTTTTGTAAAAAAGAAAAATGGCGAATTAAGACCATGCATTGACTACCGGGGCTTGAATAAACTAATGGCTAAAAACGCATACCCAATACCACTCATCACCGAGCTTTTTGACAGGCTTAAGGGCGCTTCGATATTTACCAAGTTGGACCTACGGGCCGCTTACAATCTGGTTCGCATCCGAGCAGGTGATGAGTGGAAAACTGCCTTTAATACTCGAGCTGGGCACTACGAGTATCTAGTAATGCCTTTTGGGCTGTGTAATGCACCCGCAGTTTTCCAGGAACTGATAAATGATGTTCTGAGAGATATGTTACAGACATGTGTTGTGGTGTACCTCGACGATATACTGATTTACTCCCAAAACATGGCACAGCACATCAAAGATGTATCCGCAGTATTGCTACGACTCCGTGAGAACAAATTATTTTGTAAAATGGAAAAATGTGAGTTTCATAGAACCAGTGTGCCATTCTTGGGGTTCATAATTGGCAATGATGGCATTGCCATGGACAAAGAAAAGTTGTCAGCTGTCCTACAATGGCCAAAACCCAAGGGTCTTAAAGCCATACAGCGTTTCCTGGGTTTCGCTAATTATTATAGGAGGTTTATTAAGAACTTTTCTTCCATTGTCAAACCTCTGTCCGATCTTACGCACAAGGGTGCTAATCCTTCTTGTTGGCCGGTATCTGCTGAGAAAGCCTTTGAGAATTTGAAGCTGGCATTTGCTGCGGCTCCTGTGTTATCCCACCCCAATCCTTTACTTCCATTTACGTTAGAGGTTGATGCCTCAGATATTGGGGTCGGGGCAGTACTTTCGCAGCGACACGAGAAAGGTGGAACTCTCAGACCTTGTGGGTTTTTCTCTAAAAAGTTGACTGTCACTCAAAGCCACTATGAGATAGGTGACAGAGAATTATTGGCCATTATCCTTGCTCTTAAGGAATGGCGTCATTTGCTTGAAGGTACTAAGAATCCTGTCTTAATCCTAACAGATCATAAGAATCTGACCTATCTCTCGGAGGCCAAGAGATTGTCCTCTCGTCAGGCCAGGTGGGCACTGTTCCTGTCTCGATTTAATTTCATTGTATCATATTTGCCAGGGTCAAAAAATATCAGGGCCGATGCACTGTCAAGACAATTTGAGGCCGACAGTGACAGAGTGGAAGCACCAGCTCCTATCATCCAACCTGATAGAATACTGGCTACTATACGCACGAGTATCACTTCTCCTCTAGGGGAGGAGATCCTGGCCTCTCAGGGGTCCGCTCCCCATGAAACCCCAGTGGGCAAATGTTTTGTCGCTGAATCATTTCGTACTAGGCTGCTCGAAACCTACCATTCCTCTAAGGCTGCGGGACATATTGGTAGAGACCAATTGTTATGGTCCCTTTCTCAGTTATTTTGGTGGCCTTCCATGAGAAACGATTGTGCCGAATTTACGAATGCCTGTGCCACCTGCGCCCGCGCTAAGACCCCGAGACATCTCCCTGTGGGCTTGCTTCAACCGGTGCCTAATGGCGAACGCCCCTGGTCTCATGTTTCCATTGATTTTATGGGAGAGTTGCCTATGTCGAAGGGGTACTCCTTTATATTCATGGTGGTGGACAGGTTTTCTAAAATGGCTCATTTCGTGCCCCTCCGTGGTCTTCCTTCAGCGAAGGAATTGGCAATGGTGTTCGCCAGAGAAGTATTCCGGTTGCATGGAGTGCCTAGGGTACTGGTGTCTGACAGGGGGAGCCAGTTTGTGTCTAGATTTTGGAGGGCATTTTGCCAACAGATGGGCATACAGCTGTCCTTCTCCTCTGCCTACCATCCCCAGACCAATGGAGCCGCTGAACGAGCTAATCAGGGCTTGGAACAATTTCTCCGTTGTTTCGTTACTGACCATCATGATAATTGGTCCGACTTGTTGCCTTGGGCAGAGTTCGCCAGGAACTGTGCGGTCAATTCTTCATCTGGGAGCTCTCCGTTTCTGATTAATTATGGGTTCCAGCCCTGTTTGCTTCCAGACTCATTTCAGACGCAACAGATTCCAGCTCTGGATGAGCATATCGAGCAACTCCGTTCCACATGGGCACAAGTTCAGAGGGCACTTGGTCAGTCATTTCAGCGTCATCAGCGCCATGCTAATCGCAGAAGGCTTCCAGCGGTTTCCTTTCAGGTTGGGGATAGAGTATGGCTTTCCTCCAGAAATCTCAAGCTGCAGGTTCCATCTAATAAGTTGGCTCCTCGGTTTATTGGTCCATACAGAGTTATTCGCAAAATTAACCCTGTCTCCTATGCACTAGACCTACCTGCATCCATGCGTATCCATAATGTGTTCCATGTGTCCCTTCTTAAGCCTCTGGTTTGCAATCGCTATACTACCACACCTGTGGTGCCAGGACCTGTTGAGGTCGAGGGCCAGGAGGAGTACGAGGTTCAGAGCATTATTGATTCCCGTAGGCTTAGAGGAAGGGTACAGTACCTGGTACATTGGAAAGGGTATGGTCCTGAGGATCGGTCATGGGTGGATAGTACGGACCTTCATGCACCTAGGTTAACTAGGGCCTTTCATGCCAATTACCCGCAGAAACCTAAACCCTATTCTAGGAGAGGGGGTCTTTGAAAGGGGGGTACTATCACGGTGCCCGTGATTTGCTGCAGTTACATGTCTGTCACCAGTAGGGGGCTTCTATTGGCTGTCTGCAGATAGCCCGCCTCTTATTGACTATTTAAACCTGGATTGGGCACCCTTTGAGTGCCCTTTCGTGTTGTTTCTGACCTTCTTGCTATCACTATGCTAGTGATAGCTGGGCCTCTGTTCCAGTGTTCCTGAGTTCCTGATTTCATGTGTTCCTGAGTTCCTGATCTCTTCTGTTCCAGTGTTTCCTGCATGCTGAAGTACTTCCAGTCCTGGTTCCGGCCTAGTCTCTGGTGTTGCAGTTCCTGCTGAACTTCTCTGCTGTTTTCTGACCTGACTGATCGTTGCTGGTTCCTGTCATCTCATCACCTGTCTTCAGTATCCTGGCGACCTTCTGCCTGGTCGCGTTGGTGACATTGCTACAATTCCGTGTTGGTCCCAGCGTGCGGACGCTGGTTTGCTCCCAAGCCTTGCGGCTATACAAACTCACTTGTTACACCAGTGTGCGGTCACTGGTTTGCTCCAAAGCCTTTCAGCTATACAAATCTGTGTTGGTCCCAGCGTGCGGACGCTGGTTTGCTCCTAAGCCTTGCGGCTATACAAACTCACTTGTTACACCAGTGTGCGGTCACTGGTTTGCTCCAAAGCCTTTCAGCTATACAAATCTGTGTTGGTCCCAGCGTGCGGACGCTGGTTTGCTCCTAAGCCTTGCGGCTATACAAACTCACTTGTTACACCAGTGTGCGGTCACTGGTTTGCTCCAAAGCCTTTCAGCTATACAAATCTGTGTTGGTCCCAGCGTGCGGACGCTGGTTTGCTCCTAAGCCTTGCGGCTATACAAACTCGCTTGTTACACCAGTGTGCGGTCACTGGTTTGCTCCAAAGCCTATCAGCTATACAAATCTGTGTTGGTCCCAGCGTGCGGACGCTGGTTTGCTCCTGAGCCTTGCGGCTATACAAACTCGCTTGTTACACCAGTGTGCGGTCACTGGTTTGCTCCAAAGCCTATCAGCTATACAATTCTGTGTTGGTCCCAGCATGCGGACGCTGGTTTGCTCCTAAGCCTTGCGGCTATACAACTCACTTGTTACACCAGTGTGCGGTCACTGGTTTGCTCCAAAGCCTTTCAGCTATACAAATCTGTGTTGGTCCCAGCGTGCGGACGCTGGTTTGCTCCTAGCCTTGCGGCTATACTACTCGCTTGTTACTCCAGTGTGCGGTCACTGGTTTGCTCGCTAAGCCTAACGGCTATACTATTCAGTGTTGTTCCCAGCGTGCGGACGCTGGTTTGCTCCAAAGCCTTGCTGCTTAACGATTCTGCTAATTTGCCAGTTCCATCTGACTGCTGCTATTATCTCTGGGCTGCCCTGCCCGGTATTGGTAAGGCCGGTAGAACCTTTTACCACATTCCATCTGAGGTTGCCTTACCCGGTATTGGCAGGGCCGGTAGAGCCTACATTGTGTATCTATTGAGGCTGCCTTGCCCGGTAATTTGGTAAGGCCGGTAAAACCGTTATGCTATTCCATCTGCAGGTTGCCTTACCCGGTATTGGCAAGGCCGGTAGAGCCTAAAGACTGTCCTGTCCGGTATATTGACAGGACCGGTAGAGTCTGCCTTCTGTCTGTGCTATATTCTGTATATATATATATGTATGTTATTGCCATCCTAAGTTATCATTTATTATTTCAATAAAATTGATTTTTTTTACCTAAAACTTGTGTCTGAGAGTCATAATAACCGTGACACCCGGAGAACATTTACAGTACAAAATTCATAGATAGTTAGATATGAACAGATGATCGATCGATAGGTAAATAGTAGTGATGAGCGAGCACCCCAATGCTCGGGTGTTCGGGTGCTCTGACCGAGCACCCCCTGAGGCTCGAGTGCTCGGCCGAGCACCCGAGCCCCATTGAAGTCAATGGGAGGACTCGAGCATTACACCAGGCACCCCCTGCTCTGATGAGGGGAGGGTGCCTGGTCCATAGGAAAAGGCCAGAAAAAGATGGAAACACTACAGAAATGGTTCAGGGACAGCATAGGGAGGATGTCTGGATGCACCTTGGACTCCAACATCGCTGCTGGGAACGATCTTTCGCCCGTAGTACGCCATTTTTACAGACTGACCGTAAAACACACAAAAAGGAAAATAAAAACGACTTTAGGCGAAAAATTGTTACCAAACAATATTTGCTGTATATTTACTTGTATATCATCTGCAAATTATCCCAAAAATTTCCTTGATTTTCGGAAGTGAGGCCATGATTAAGAGGGAAACGTGCGCAGAGGCAAATTCTCCCAAAAATTTCCTTGATTTTCAGAACTGAGGCCATGATTAAGAGGGAAACGTGCGCAGAGGCAAATTCTCCCAAAAATTTCCTTGATTTTCAGAACTGAGGCCATGATTAAGAGGGAAACGTGCGCAGAGGCAAATTCTCCCAAAAATTTCCTTGATTTTCAGAACTGAGGCCATGATTAAGATGGAAACGTGCGCTGAGCTGACCATCTAAAACATTATGGGTGAGGGTCTGCTGCAGAGCTGACCATCCTAAACATTATATGCGAAGGCCCGCTAGTGAGCTGACGCTATAAAACATTATATGAGAGAGCCCGCTAGAGAGCTGACCCAATAAAACATTATATGAGAAGGCCCGCTGGTGAGCTGACCTATATAAAAATTGTCAAACAGGGCCCGCTGGTGAGCTGGCCCTATATAAAAATTATATCACAGGGCCCGCTGGTGAGCTGGCCCTATATAAAAATTATATCCCAGGGCATATGGAAGAGGAGGAGGAGGATGAGAAGATTAAGAGTCAACCATATACCCGTTTTTTGGGTGGAAGGGGTGAATGGGAATACAGAGTATTCCCATCATTGTAAATAACATATATAAAGTGAGTTTATGTTCCCCCGGGGCTTTCCTCCAGTGGAGTGGAGAAGTCAGGGGAAATCCAGGCCTTGTTCATTTTTATAAGTGTCAACCTATCAGCATTGTCGGTGGAAAGGCGGATACGCTTATCTGTTATGATGCCACCAGCAGCACTAAATACCCGCTCAGACAGAACGCTGGCGGCAGGGCAGGCCAGCACCTCCAAGGCGTAGAGTGCCAGTTCATACCACGTGTCCAGCTTGGACACCCAGTAGTTGTAAGGCACAGAGGGATCATTGAGGACGCTGACACGGTCTGCTACGTACTCCTTCACCATCTTCCAAAACTTTTCCCTCCTTGTGACACTAGGCTGCGCATCAGGGTGAGGGTGCTGGCGGGGTGTCATGAAGGTGTCCCACGCCTTGGAGAGTGTTGCCCTGCCTTTCTCGGAACTGCTGTGTGCTCCCCTTTTCTCCCCTTCTCGGTTGGCCAAGGTAGCACGTACTCTGCCTCCAGCGTTGTCAGATGGAAAATTTTGGAGCAATTTTTCGACAAGAACCTTCTGGTATTGCAACATTTTGCTTGTCCTCTCCACCGGAGGAATGAGAGATGAGAAATTCTCTTTGTAGCGGGGGTCCAGAAGGGTGAACACCCAGTAATCCGTGTTGTCTAAAATGCGTACAACGCGTGGGTCACGGGAAAGGCAGCCTAACATAAAGTCAGCCATGTGTGCCAGAGTACCAACAGTCAAGATTTCGCTGTCCTCACCAGGAGGATGACTCTCAATATCCTCATCCTCTTCCTCCTCTTCTGCCCACCCACGCTGAAGAGATGGAACTAAAGTTCCATGGCTACCCTCTGTAGCGGAGGCAACCGTGTCTTCCTCCTCCTCCTCCTCCTCCGCCTCCTCCAATTGTCGCTGAGAAGACGAAGTGAGGGTGCTCTGGCTATCACCTTGTGTAAGCTCTTCCTCCCCCATTTCCACCTCTTCCACATGCAAAGCGTCGGTTTTAATTGTGAGCAGCGAGCGTTTCAGTAGACACAGAAGTGGGATGGTTACACTGATAATAGCGTTATCGCCGCTCACCATCTGTGTCGATTCCTCAAAATTGCGTAAAACCTCGCAGAGGTCTGACATCCATTCCCACTCCTCACTTCTGATTACAGGAAGTTGAACGGAGAGGCGACGACCGTGTAACAGCTGGTACTCCACTACTGCCCTCTGCTGCTCACAAAGCCGGGCCAACATGTGGAAGGTGGAGTTCCAGCGCGTGCTCACGTCACACAGCAGCCGGTGAGCTGGCAATTGTAAGCGCTGCTGCAGCTTCAACAGGCCGGCTGAAGCTGTTGATGACTTACGGAAATGTGCACACACGCGGCGCACCTTGGTCAAGAGATCATGCACATTGGGGTAGGTTTTTAGAAATCGCTGCACCACTAAATTAAATACATGCGCTAGGCATGGTACGTGTGTGAGCTTGCCGAGCTCCAAAGCCGCCACCAAGTTACGCCCATTATCACACACAACCATGCCTGCTTGCAGGTTGAGTGGCGAGAGCCACTGCTCGGTCTGGTGACTAATCCCCTGCAACAGCTCTGAGGCCGTGTGCTGTTTGTCCCCAAGGCAGATCAGCTTCAGCACGGCCTGTTGACGCTTCCCCACTGCAGTGCTACACTGCTTCCAGCTACTGGCTGATGGGGGAGTGGCGGTGTGTGTAGAGAATTCGGAGGTGGAAACGGAGGAGGAGGAGCCAATAACGTAGGTGCTGGTGGAAACCCTGATGGAGGTAGGGCCCGCAATCCTCGGCGTGGGTAGCACCCGTGCCATCCCAGGGTCCGAGTCGCTCCCAGCCTCCACGACATTCACCCAGTGTGCCGTCAGGGAAATGTAGCGTCCCTGGCCACAAGCACTTGTCCATGTGTCAGTCGTTAAGTGGACCTTCCCAGTAACTGCGTTGGTCAGGGCACGGGTGATGTTACGGGACACATGGTGGTGTAATGCGGGGATGGCACACCGGGAAAAGTAGTGGCGGCTGGGGACCGCGTACCGAGGGACAGCTGCTGCCATCAGGCTGCGGAAGGACTCAGTGTCCACAAGCCTAAATGGCAGCATTTCGATGGCCAGTAATTTTGAAAGGTGTGAGGTTAGTGCTATGGCCTGTGGGTGGGTGGCTGGGTACTTTCTCTTGCGCTCAAATGCCTGGGGTAACGACATTTGGACGCTGTGCTGGGACAGGGAAGTGGATGTGGTCGCTGATGGTGCTTCAGATGCTACAGGTGCAGGGCGGGAGGTATGCGGGCCTGCGCCTTCGACAGGCGATTGGCCGGCACCGAAAACAGGGGAAGAGGAGGCAGTGGTGTGGCCTGCAGACACAGATGGGCGATCCAGGCGTTCCTCCCACTTACTACGGTGCTTGGATGCCATGTGTCGGATCATGCTGGTGGTGGTGAGGTTTCTAGTGTTCATGCCTCGGCTCATTCTGGTGTGGCACAGGTTGCAAACTACAATTCTTTTGTCGTCCGCACTTTCCTTAAAAAAACGCCATACCGCGGAACACCTACCCCTTGGCAAGGTAGATTTACGCAAGGGGGTGCTCCGTGGAACATTTGCGGGCCGGTTTGGTGCGGTCCGCCTTCTTTCTGTAGCCACACCACTGCCTCTTCCAGCCTGTTGCGGTGCTGCAGATGGCTCACCCTCAGGACTGCTGTCATCGCTCGGCTCTACACCTTCCCAGGTGGGGTCAGTCACCTCATCGTCCACCAAGTCCTCCTCCACTTCCTCACTCTGATCATCCTCCTCAAGTCTTGATCCCACCACATACTCAGTCATTGACAACTGTATAACATTCTCCTCAACAAGGTCTTGAGACGGAAATAGTGGTTGATTTAATGGCAACTGTGTCTCATCATCATCATCATCATCCACTACTTCCTTTGACCTTAAATGCCGTTCACATCTGTCATCTTCTTGAGATTGGGTAGCCTCTAGAGGTTGTGAATCAGGGCACAAGATGTCATGTTCCTCTGCAAGCGTGCTTGGAGAGAGGGTCAAATGAAGGATTGGTGATGAGACGAGCTCCTCACTATATCCCAGTGTGGGATCACTTCTTTGACCAGACCGTGTATGGTGGGAGGAAGGATGATCAGAGTGAGGATTATGTTGACCAGACTCTTGGCTACTGAGAGTGGACTTGGTGGAAGACAGGGTGGTGCTTAACCGACTGGAAGCAGTATCAGCTGTCATCCAACCGACCACCTGTTCGCAGTGGTCGGACCTCGAGAGTGATGTCCTGCGACGCCCTGTAAAATTACACATGAAGCTAGGTATGGTGGATGTCTTTCTTTCTTGTGCTCTGGCACCAGGCACAGTTTCTCCGCGTCCTGACCCGCGCCCTGAACTTTCAGGATCACGTCCACTTCCCCGTCCCTTTTTACCCGCCTTCTTCATCTTACACAGAATATGTGACTTTAATATTTGAGTTTGAAAACTTAACAGTATTTCTTATTATTCTGCAACTGTACAGAGTACACAGAATAGGCTGTTAAACGGCGGTGAAACACACTGAATGGAATATGTGACTTTAATATTTGAGTTTGAAAACTTAACAGTATTTCTTATTATTCTGCAACTGTACAGAGTACACAGAATAGGCTGTTAAACTGCGGCGAAGCACACTGAATGGAATATGTGACTTTAATATTTGAGTTTGAAAACTTAACAGTATTTCTTATTATTCTGCAACTGTACAGAGTACACAGAATAGGCTGTTAAACTGCGGCGAAGCACACTGAATGGAATATGTGACTTTAATATTTGAGTTTGAAAACTTAACAGTATTTCTTATTATTCTGCAACTGTACAGAGTACACAGAATAGGCTGCTAAACGGCGGTGAAACACACTGAATGGAATATGTGACTTTGATATTTTAGTTTGAAGACTTAACAGTATTTCTTCCTATTCTGCAACTCTGCACAGTACACAGAATAG
Source organism: Rhinophrynus dorsalis (assembly GCA_037306005.1). Lineage (NCBI taxonomy): Eukaryota > Metazoa > Chordata > Amphibia > Anura > Rhinophrynidae > Rhinophrynus > Rhinophrynus dorsalis. Next base: position 28,367,811 of record CM074721.1, on the reverse strand, counting down.
GCTGTTAAACGGCGGTGAAACACACTGAATGGAATATGTGACTTTAATATTTGAGTTTGAAAACTTAACAGTATTTCTTATTATTCTGCAACTGTACAGAGTACACAGAATAGGCTGTTAAACTGCGGCGAAGCACACTGAATGGAATATGTGACTTTAATATTTGAGTTTGAAAACTTAACAGTATTTCTTATTATTCTGCAACTGTACAGAGTACACAGAATAGGCTGTTAAACGGCGGTGAAACACACTGAATGGAATATGTGACTTTAATATTTGAGTTTGAAAACTTAACAGTATTTCTTATTATTCTGCAACTGTACAGAGTACACAGAATAGGCTGTTAAACGGCGGTGAAACACACTGAATGGAATATGTGACTTTAATATTTGAGTTTGAAAACTTAACAGTATTTCTTATTATTCTGCAACTGTACAGAGTACACAGAATAGGCTGTTAAACGGCGGTGAAACACACTGAATGGAATATGTGACTTTAATATTTGAGTTTGAAAACTTAACAGTATTTCTTATTATTCTGCAACTGTACAGAGTACACAGAATAGGCTGTTAAACTGCGGCGAAGCACACTGAATGGAATATGTGACTTTAATATTTGAGTTTGAAAACTTAACAGTATTTCTTATTATTCTGCAACTGTACAGAGTACACAGAATAGGCTGCTAAACGGCGGTGAAACACACTGAATGGAATATGTGACTTTGATATTTTAGTTTGAAGACTTAACAGTATTTCTTCCTATTCTGCAACTCTGCACAGTACACAGAATAGGCTGTTAAACGGCGGTGAAACACACTGAATGGAATATGTGACTTTAATATTTGAGTTTGAAAACTTAACAGTATTTCTTATTATTCTGCAACTGTACAGAGTACACAGAATAGGCTGTTAAACGGCGGTGAAACACACTGAATGGAATATGTGACTTTAATATTTGAGTTTGAAAACTTAACAGTATTTCTTATTATTCTGCAACTGTACAGAGTACACAGAATAGGCTGTTAAACGGCGGTGAAACACACTGAATGGAATATGTGACTTTAATATTTGAGTTTGAAAACTTAACAGTATTTCTTATTATTCTGCAACTGTACAGAGTACACAGAATAGGCTGTTAAACGGCGGTGAAACACACTGAATGGAATATGTGACTTTAATATTTGAGTTTGAAAACTTAACAGTATTTCTTATTATTCTGCAACTGTACAGAGTACACAGAATAGGCTGCTAAACGGCGGTGAAACACACTGAATGGAATATGTGACTTTGATATTTTAGTTTGAAGACTTAACAGTATTTCTTCCTATTCTGCAACTCTGCACAGTACACAGAATAGGCTGCTAAACTGCGGCGAAGCACACTGAATGGAATATGTGACTTTGATATTTTAGTTTGAAGACTTAACAGTATTTCTTCCTATTCTGCAACTCTGCACAGTACTCAGAATGTGCTGCTAAACTGCGGCGACGCACACTGAATGGAATACGTGACTTTGATATTTTAGTTTGAAGACTTAACAGAATGTGCTCTAATCTGCAACTTTGCACACTAAACAGAATGTGCTCTAATCTGCAACTTTGCACACTAAACAGAATGTGCTCTAATCTGAAACTTTGCACACTAAACAGAATGTGCTCTAATCTGCAACTGTGCACACTAAACAGAATGTGCTCTAATCTGCAACTTTGCACACTAAACAGAATGTGCTCTAATCTGAAACTTTGCACACTAAACAGAATGTGCTCTAATCTGCAACTTTTCACACTAAACAGAATATTTTTTTTTTTTTTTTTTTTTTTTTTTTCCCCCCACACAAAATAACCTGCTGCCCCCACACACAGTAGTCCTAAAAAGGACTTTTGGTTCTTTTTTGTCACAATTTTTTTTTTTCCTCCCTACACTGCCTTTCCCTTCCTATCCTCAGCTCTCCCTGGCTCAGACTGAGCCGAACTCGATGGTCAGGTGCTATACAGCACCCGACCACGGGTTCTGGCCAGCCAATCAGTGTAATGCCAGCAGCCAACATGGCTGCTGGCATTACACCGATGTCAGAGCCTCCCTGCACGTTTATTGGCTGCGCAGCAGCCGCAAAACGTGCGGGGAGGAGACCCGAACATGGCGGGCGAGCACATGCGGTACTCGTACGAGTACCGCCATGTGCCGAGCAGAGCGATGCTCGAGCCGATCCGAGCATCGGCCGAGCATGCTCGCTCAACACTAGTAAATAGACAGATATTGCACGCCCCTCTGAAACTCAAAGGATAGATAGATTGATTTATAGATCTATGAATAAGATACAGACAGATACATAAATATGAACAGATGATTGATAGATAGACAGACATACAGATATTGACCCTCCCAGAACTCAAAGGATAGATTGATTTATAGAGATAGATAGATAGATATACAGACAGACAGACAGTCTGAAGGTCATTAAATACACGTATTAAACAAGGTATGGAGAAACTGATGTAACTAGTATTCTGTGAAAAACTGACTTATTGCACAGCCCTCTGGCATTCGAGTGATTAAGCAGGATAGCAATATAAACACAATCCTCTAGCAGAAGAAAAAAATGTATCTGAAGTTCAAAAAACATATTACGTTTTCTTAATGGGCCACAGGGACCCGGACTGATTGTATTTGGTTTTCTACACGGAACATTCCAAATCTAATTTAAATGTTCTTGATGTAAAACTCTGTTAGCAGACATTTGTTCTGTGTGTTTGTTTCCTAGCTGGGAGATTTGGGGAACGCACTGACACAATGACATGTACAATTATACAACAAGATAATGAATCACCAGATGTGCTTTCCATTCTACAGGTATTCTAAAGCGCCGAGATTATTAGGACTGTTTAAATGCACATCTGTCGCACAAGCCTTCATACAAGCAAAAAGAATTCAAAATAATTCCTTACTTCATGGACCACAGATCTTATGGTAAGTGTGATGTGAATTCATTACCCAGAAACTCTGTCTTGTACCCCATATGTGTCTGAGGAATTACTTTCCCTTAAAATTCAATTCCATTTGTATTAGGAACTAGCATTAACCCTTCGCATGCTAAAGAGATGTGCTGGAGAAATATTCAGCATCCATTCAGCTGATGATGTTATGAACACAGAATCAGCAAGACATACTCCCAAATCACCAAAAAGGGTTTAACAGAAAAAACACCACAGTTCAGACACAAACACTGTCATGCACATGCACACAAACACACTTGCACACGCACATTTACATCAGATTCTCACACTGACACCTAAATACACACACATTTATACTGTGACACACAAACACTTTCACATTCTTTAAACTCACACTGACAAACACACTCTTTCACTTACACAAACACACACACACACATACCTCCCATGTGTCCCTCTCTAGGACGGACAGTTTCTCTTTGAAACCCTCTCTCCTACCCTGGTGCCCCTGTGTTTAGGAGATCAGACTGTGGTTTGTATATATAAGTGTATCACCCTGGTGTCCCTGTGTTTAGGAGATCAGACTGTGTGGTGTGTATATAAGTGTATCACCCTGGTGTCCCTGTGTTTAGGAGATCAGACTGTGTGGTGTGTATAGAAGTGTATCACCCTGGTGTCCCTGTGTTTAGGAGATCAGACTGTGTGGTGTGTATATATAAGTGTATCACCCTGGTGTTCCTGTGTTTAGGAGATCAGACTGTGTGGTGTGTATATAAGTGTATCACCCTGGTGCCCCTGTGTTTAGGAGATCAGACTGTTTGGTGTGTATATAAGTGTATCACCCCGGTGTCCCTGTGTTTAGGAGATCAGACTGTGTGGTGTGTATAGAAGTGTATCACCCTGGTGTCCCTGTGTTTAGGAGATCAGACTGTGTGGTGTATATATAAGTGTATCACCCTGGTGTCCCTGTGTTTAGGAGATCAGACTGTGTGGTGTGTATAGACGTGTATCACACCGGTGTCCCTGTGTTTAGGAGATCAGACTGTGTGGTGTGTATAGAAGCGTATCACACCGGTGTCCCTGTGTTTAGGAGATCAGACTGTGTGGTGTGTATAGAAGTGTATCACCCTGGTGTCCCTGTGTTTAGGAGATCAGACTGTGTGGTGTGTACATAAGTGTATCACCCTGGTGTCCCTGTGTTTAGGGGATCAGACTGTGTGGTGTGTATATAAGTGTATCACCCTGGTGTCCCTGTGTTTAGGAGATCAGACTGTGTGGTGTGTACATAATAGTGTTGAGCGAGCACCCCGATGCTCGGGGGTTCGGGTGCTCTGACCGAGCACCCCCGGAGGCTCGAGTGCTCGGCCGAGCACCCGAGCCCCATTGAATTGAATGGGAGGACTCGAGCATTACACCAGGCACCCCCTGCTCTGATGAGGGGAGGGTGCCTGGTCAATGCCCCCCTTCATCTCCACAATGCCCATCTTCCACAATGTCCCCCTTCCACAATGTCCCCCTTCATCTCCGCAATGCCCCCTTCATCTCCGCAATGCCCCCTTCCACAATGTCCCCCTTCCACAATGTCCCCCTTCATCTCCACAATGTCCCCCTTCATCTCCGCAATGCCCCCTTCATCTCCGCAATGCCCCCCTTCCACAATGTCCCCCTTCCACAATATCCCCCTTCATCTCCGCAATGCCCCCTTCATCTCCGCAATGCCCCCCTTCCACAATGTCCCCCTTCCACAATGTCCCCCTTCCACAATGTCCCCCTTCATCTCCGCAATGCCCCCTTCCATCTCCACATGTCCCCTACCTCCAGTCCCTGGTGGTCCAGCGGAGCGTCTGTAAGATCTGTGCCTCCTTCGGCACAGATCCCTGCCACCCGAACATGGCGGGCGAGCACATGGCGGTACTCGTACGAGTACCGCCATGTGCCGAGCAGAGCGATGCTCGAGCCGATCCGAAGTGTAAAACCGTGATGTCCTTGTGTTTAGATCAGACTGTGTGGTGTGTATATAAGTGTATCACATTGGTCCTCAGTAATAAAACTCACATTAATGTGTAAACTTCAGTATGTGTGTTTATAAATTAGTCTGTACTTTGGTCTTGTTCTAAATCATTTATCCAGTTACAAAAAGAGGTATCAATAGGTCAAGAAATAACCTAAATATTCTCAATAATGTCCTGCCCGCAGGCACGCCACCTGAAACAAAAGTGTACCTCTTTGGCCAGTTGAAATTTTGGGAGGTATGCACACACAACCATTCACATTCAGACACTCTCAGTGCCACACAAACATTCACACTCAGGAGCTCTCTGTCACACACACATACACACACGCATGTACTCATGTACACGTACGCACACATTATACAGACATTCACAATGCCAAGCACAGAAACACAGTCACTCCCATTGCCACACAAAGACATACACACATTCATCGTTCAGATGTTATTACAGTGATGAGTTGTGTTTATTTTGATAGGTCTAGTTGGATATTTTTGCGGTCATTTGGTGCTCTCTGTGTGAATGCTGTTACATAGTTATATGGTTTAAGAGGTTGTAAAAAGACGTGATCCAAGTTCAGCCTTTTGCTAGATCTCAGTTGGCTGATTGAAGAGGCAAATGTTGCCCATCCCTTAGTTAGAATAAGCCACTCTATCTCTTTTATGAGAACGCCAGAAAGGAAATTAGACACACTCACAAGTGCCTTTAAAGGGATAGTGATACTTTGTTTTATCTTTATTTTATTTTGTAGGCATTGAAAAAACATGAAGAACGATATAAGTCTTATCCCTCCAACCTTTATGGTTTGAGAGATATTCACAAGCAAAGTTTCCCCTCCCTCCCCTTTTACCTAGTGTAAGCCATCTCTTCTCTGATGTGGAATGCAGTCCATAGACCAGACAGATAACAGCAGGGGACAATCTTCTTCCTGTGAGAACAATGAAAGCCATGCCCACCTTGACAAGTTTTTCAAGTATTTCCCTTATCTTAATTGAAGATTGTCCCTCTCTGCAGTCTACCTGGGCACCTCCCTTCTGCTCTGGCTGAGCAGTGTTACATCAGTAAAAGGGGCAGGAGGGGGATACTTTGTCATTGAATTACTCTTGAACTACAACTCTGACAGAATTGAAATAACACTCTCCAAAGTCCAAATACTATGATGATTAATTAGAGCTGCTTTTATTATGAAACATTACTATCCCTTTAAGGATTAAAAAGAAAAGACAGTTCCCCTGTCTGTGCTGGGCTTCATGTGACTCATTATGTTGACACAGATGGTTATTGATCTCTCTGACTTGTTTCAATAAGTAATTGGTGTGTAATGATTTCCAGTGTCGTTTGTTTTCTTTTTATATCTTATTGTCTATATTAACCAAACAGTCATTGTCAACTAATGGGCCCCAAAAGGCTTCTGGGTCATTATAAGGATTTTTTTCCTGACAGAACTGACAATGGTTTTGAGCGAAGCTAATCTCAGACTTTGCTTTCATTTGCTGCATTTTATTAGTCTCCCCCAAAGGGAATACTATTGGATTTAAAGGGACCGTTAAAGCTTGAACAATTAGGGCCTAATTAATCACGCTAAAGAGGTATAATTCTGGTGACGACTTACTTCGTAGTCGGGAGGGAATTAAACATTAAACTGAGTTTTTAACAACTGCATTGGAGACCTCTGTAGCATTCAAGGGATTAAAAACTCCATTTGCATTACCTGGGAACTTTCCAGATCTGCCTGAGACTCCGTTGTTTGCAGTGAATTACCGGGTCCCCAGTGACAGAGGCTGATTGTCCGGTGGTGGTGAGTATTCTTCCCACCTTCATGCACACTTCTACTCCTTCTCACCCTGTTCCACCCACTTCCTGTCCACTTCCCATCCTGTTCCTCCCACTCACTTCTCCATCCCGCACACTTCCTGCACACTTCTACTCCTTCCCACCCTGTTCTACCCACTTCTCCTCCTTCCCATCCTGTTCCTTCCAATTCTCCTCCTTCCCATCCTGTTCTTGCCATCTCCCAGTCACTTCTCCATCCCTGTTTCTCCCACTTCCCACACACTTCTACTCTTTCCTACCCTGTTCCTCCCACTTCTTCTCTCCCACCCATTTTTCCTCCTTCCCATACTGTTCCTCCCACCCACTTCTCCATCCCGCCCACTTCCTGCACACTTCTACTCCTTCCCACCCTGTTCTACCCACTTCTCCTCCTTCTCACCCACCCACTTCTCCTCCTTCCCATCCTGTTTTTACCATCTCCCAGCCACTTCTCCGTCCCACCCCGTTCCTCCCACTTCCCACACACTTCTACTCCTTCCCACCCTGTTCCTCCCACTTCTCCTTCTTCTCACTCACCCACTTCTCTTCATTCCCATCCTGTTCCTCCCACCCACTTCTCCATCCGGCCCTGTCCCTGTCTAATACAGGCAGAGAGCAGGAACTTACATAAAGGGGATCTATAACCCCTATACAAGTTAGCTTTAATAGTTAGGTTATATAGTGAATATTTGTAATAGCATATTCATTTTATTGTTTAAATCTCTATATGGCCAAAAATGAAGGAATAAACGCTGCCCTGCACCTACATCCGGATAGGCTGAGGTTACCAGCTCTGTAACCACAGTCCGTCACTCTGCCTCTGCTCCCCTCCCTCTATTCAGTCTCCTCCGATGACATAGGCTTTCTGTCTGTAATCTGGAGCGCTCTCATTGGCTAGATATCAATCTCTATCAAAGACACCACTCCAGCTTATAGGCTGGAAGCCTTCGTCATTGGAGGAGGCTGGATAGAGGGAGGGGAGCAGAGGCAGAGTGACAGACTGCGGGTACAGAGCTGGTAACCGCAGTCTGTCCGGAAGCAGTTTCAGGGCAGGATTTATTCCTTCATTTTCGGACAAATAGAGCTTTAAACAACAAAATTAATATACTTTTACACATATTCGCTATATAATCTAACTATTAAGGATAACTTGCATAGGAGTTATAGATCCCCTTTAAGCATTTAGGAACAAGAGGGGTGCACAATACTCACACCTGGGAACTTCCAGAAATAGCGCACCCTGAGACTGAAAAAAAAAAAAAGAAAAAGAAACTGATGAATGAACAGTTGTCCCCCTGTCTATCTCCAGCTTGCTCAGTGGCGTAACAATAGGGGTCGCACCTGCGACCGGGTCCGTCACTCTCAGGTGCCCGGCCGCCCCCTGCGACCCGCTGGCCACGCGCCCACAGTAACGTATACTACAAGGCAGCACAGCTGATCTCCCGGCGGCCGGCGCTCTAGTCATGCAGAGCGCTGGGAGATTATTTCATCTCCCAGCGCTCTGCATTACTAATAACCACGCGGGAGCTCCAGACCAGTCAGAGGTCTGTCTGTGCCGAGGTCACACATCGCTAGACCACCAGGGACTCGAGATAGGAGGGAAGGGGTCAGTAGGGGGCATTGTGGAGAATGAGGGGCATTGTTGAAGGGGCAATGTGGAGAATGTGGGGCATTGTGAAGATTGAGGGGCAATGTGGAAGGGGCATTGTGATGAGGGCATTGTTGAAGGGGCAATGTGGAGTATGAGGGGCAATGTGGAAGGGGCATTGTGATAGGGATATTGTTGAAGGGGCAATGTGGAGAATGAGGGGCAACGTGGAAGGGGCAATGTGGAGAATGAGGGGCAACGTGGAAGGGGCAATGTGGAGAATGAGGGACATTGTGGAAGGGGCAATGTGGAGATTGATGGACAATGTGGAGAATGAGGAGCATTGTGACAGGGGCATTGTTGAAGGGGCACTGTGGAGAATGAGGGTGTTGTGGAAGGGGCAATGTGGTGGTGGCGGCAGCCAATGTGGTTGAGGGGGGCCAATGTGGTCGGGGGGGGCCCATGGCAATTCTTGCACCAAAGCCCGATGGCTTCTAGTTACACCTCTGAGCTTGCTTAATTACATGAAGCTGAATGTTAAATCACTCGCTTCTCACACCACAGTGAAAGGGTCCACTTTCTCATATGGATGATAAAAAAGAGGGGGACAGAGTAGGGGGCGCCCCTTGTGTGGCATCTTTAAAATAATATGAACCTCCACCAAAACACACCCAGTGGTATTATACTCACAGGAGTATTTGCTGAGGATATTTATATATATATATATTTATAAAACCTACACCAAACAAAGCTTTATCTCATTAAAGGGATAGTAATACTTCATTTGATCTTTATTTTATTTTGTAGGCATAAAAAAAACATGAAGAACGATATAAGTCTTATTTCTCAAACCTTTGTGGTTTGAGAGACATTCACAAGCAAAGTTTCCCCTCCCGCCCCTTTTACCTAGTGTAAGTCATCTCTTCTCAGATGTGGAATGCAGTCCATAGACCAGACAGATAACAGAAGGGGACAGTCTTCTTCCTATGAGAACAATGAAATCCCTGCCCCCCCTGACAAGTTTTTCAGGTTTTTCCCTTATCTTAATTGAAGATTGTCCCTCTCTGCAGTCTACCTGGGCACCACCCTTCTGATCTGGCTGAGCAGTGTTACATCAGTGAAAGGGGCGGGAGGGGGATACTTTATCATTGAATTACTCTTGAACTACAACTCTGACAGAATTGAAATAACACTCTCCAAAGTCCAAATACTATAATGATTAATTAGAGCTGCTTTTATTATGAAACGTTACTATCCCTTTAACTCATACAGACTTCCAAAAGGGCTACGCCTTCCGAAATCAAGTCTCCCTCCATGGACCAAGAAGCAAATTCTCAAACAAAAACACAAAAAGGTCGCCCAATGGTATAGCACGTCCAATACTCTTCTCCAAAAAGTGTAATTAAATATATATATACTCACATTTTTGGTTGACTAAAGTATCACCTCCAGCCTCATACAAATATGGGGATCACAAACCTGTCCTCATTCAGGTATATGATGGAAATCATGCTCCAGTTATTTTCAAAAAGCATATAAATTTTAATAATGTATTAAAAAACACATCCAGAAATAAAATTACATGTGTGTAATAAATGGCCTGCTAACGCGTTTTGTGACCTCCCCAGCCACTTCTAAGCCCCTGGCCAAACAGTATAAAAAGATTACCAATACTTTCTCATATGTATCTTGTCCTCCTGATGAAGTGGTTTGCAACCACAAAACATGTTGAGGGATTTTAATATATTTTTTTTACAATAAAATGCTATTGCTTTTTTTTTACATTGTTTGGTCTGCCTCGAGATTTTTCTTTTTCCAATGATGAATGCAACAGTGAAAGTAACAACAGATGCTGTCTAGCTGAGTTCCATAGCGGGGAGAACTAGCATCAAAATTCCACGCTGGCTCTAAAACCCAGGAGTGATCAAGAGGTCGGCTTCTGGGCTATCTGCATAGAGGCGGGGTTAATATCTTCCATAGGCTTTATCAGTAATCATATATCACTGATGACAACTGGAAGATCTGAGTATATCTACATATGAATAGAAATTCATCTAGATTGTGAACATACTACATTATGAATCTCTCCCCTCTTTTTTGTCTTTTGTATTTTCCCTACCTGAATGGCTCTCCCATGATTATGACATTCATTGAAGATAAAACTAAGAATTTATAAGCCAACACTGTTTGGACTGGAGAGGTTAGCAGGTTGTTACATTAGAGGTCTGGAATTCCAGAAAAGGATAAAGAAATACACACAGTGGTAGTGAAAAAAAAACTATAACTACAGTTAATTAAAGATACATTACAAAAAGAGGACATAAAAGATACTTAGCTACTGCCGGCGTTTCCATCAGTATGGAAGAGCCCTCCATACTCCCCTGCAGCAACAATCTTTTCAACACACAGGCTTGAGATGAGTTACATGCTCGCTCTATCTCACAGACTTGAGACCAGGTACACTCTCTCCAGTCTCATATGGCTCTAAACTAGAATCGTGTTGATGATGGGGTAAATACAGACTACCCCCTTAAAGGTATGCAGGGTATGTCTAACACTACGCATGCGTATTTACTCGGTTATATAACACTGAATAATGCGCAACTGGAGACGGCACTACCTGCCTCTCATAAACACTACGTAACTGAAGATGGCACTACTTTCTGTTGTTTAGCTTGCTACATGACTGCAGAGCATTAACCCCCAACTAACCGTGAGGAGATCACCAAAAACCATCCCTTACACAGGTTTTCTTCTACACTCTGTCTCCACTGCTTCTCCCTCTCCCCGTGCCCTGTGACACCCGCCATACAGAAACATCAACACGCAGTCATCCCTCTTCCTCCTATCCTCTGCTACTTTCTCTCCAGCAATGCCAACCAACATTGCCTGGCTCACATGACCGTGGTCATGTCTGCTTGCCGATATTGCCGGGATGCAATGCATCAGCCTCACCCTAGTGCAGGGCCAGGGGAATCGTTGTGTAAGCCTTACGTGACGCCAGTAAAGAGGCATTATGGAATGTTTACTATTATTTTTATCAATAATTGTAGCTGCGCAGAAACAGCAAATGCACCCTGCCCCGGAGAATTTAAAGTTTCATCCAGAGACAGTGTTCTAAATACTGTGTCTCCGGGTGAAACCTGGCACATTCCTAGGGATGACAATACTTTGAGAAGCAATGCTTTGCACACCCTCTGGCTCTTACAGGTTTAATATTACCATGTGCCATGGCCTGAGTTTGTGTCCTGTGGTCCACTAACAACTGTCATGTTCACCTCCTTAAAGGGATAGCAATGTTTCACAATAAAGGCAGCTCCAATTAATCTTCATAGTATTTGGGCCATGGAGAGTGTTATATCAATACTGTCAGACTTGTAGTTCAAGAGTAATCCTATATAATAATTTGCTAAATGTGTGTTTGTCAGAAGCCGTCATGCGCAGTAGAGATGGATGCACGCTCTGCAGTCATTCGCACTATAGACTGCCCACTCCGTGGCTGATAATGGAGCGGGGCTCCGAATTCAGACCATAGTCCTCTCTGTGCACCTTTGATGCGCAGAGAGGACTACGGTCTGAATTCGGAGTGCCCCCCTCCGTATCAGCCGCGGTGCGGGCAGTGTCTGCTGTGCATGAATGCACCACGGTGGTTGCTGGGTGGCACTGTGGCCCGTGTAAACGGGTTCTTCAACTAGTTGAATGATAGAGTATCCCCCTCCCTCCCCTTTTACTGATGTAACACTGCTCACCTCAGAGCAGCAAGACTGTTCGGATGGATCTCAGAGAGGGACAATCTTCAGTGATCATACTGAAAAACCTGTCAAGGGAGGGCAGTGTTTTCCTTATGATCACAGTAAGAAGATTGTCCCTTGCTGTGACCTGTCCGGTCTTGTGACCAGATTCCACATCTGAGGGGAGGTGACTTACACTAGGTAAAAGGGACAGGAGGGGGATACTTTATCATTCAATTACTCTTGAACTACAACTCTGACAGTATTGAAGTAACACTCTCCATGGTCCTAATACTATGAAAGTTAATTGGAGCTGCTGTTTTTGTGAAACATTACTATTTCTTTAAACATAACATCCAGTACTGATTCAAGATGTTATCTCATGAACCAAAAAACAAGGGACACTTTAGTTGGGCCAATAGGATTTTCTGGTAATAGTAAAGCACGTGGAAGGGGGAGGGGTCATTAATAGGAGGTATTAGTTCTTTAACCCTTTAAGTTCCAGAGGGGTGCTTTGCGTACCCCCTCCGGCACTCAAAAGGGTTACAAAAATGCTATAAATATTGGTTTTTTTTGCCTGATATTTTTGATTAAAAAGAAAAGTAACGTGAACCTGTAATGCTTTTGCCCAGCCCCTCCAATACACAAAGTGTTACATAAACATATTTTGTAGTTCACGTTTTTCTTCCCAAATAATGAATGCAACCTATTTCCCTCGCTGTTTGTGGCTAGTCAAAGGTTTATTTTTTCAATTATAGGGTATTTGTATTGCTAGGCAGCGCGACTTTATCATAACCTCAGAGAGCTGTTAGAAATAATTTATGTAATTTTATATGTACATTTACTGTAACTGTGAAATCATTCAAAAGGGAAATAATTCCTTGCGACAAGTCAAGTTTTTTAAAGGAGAACTAACATCACTAATGTTAACCCCACAATTTCCTGACTGTGGCCTGAAAATCTTAAAGCGGAACTACCACCCGACACAATCTTTAGCTTCACTAAGTCCCCAGTTTCAGTTTATATTGTAACATTGTTCATTAAGTCCAGAGACACCTGTTACAAATTCTGCTCTGCATGTTGAGTCACTGTCCCGTTAGGGTGCTGTCTATCTGTACACTCTCAATGTCTTTTTATTACAAAATGTTTGTCTTACTAAAAAGAATATTACAAAAAAAAAAACAAAATCCGAACAATGCCAGAGATTATATGCTGAAATGCCCTAGAGCGATCATAGTGCATACATACCCTGAAGAGCAGCCAGTGATGTAAGAGACTGGTGCCAGGTTGCTCTGGTGAATTCTTACATATATCCCGTTATGTTTTGAACCAGGGCACAAGTGCGAAATTCATAGTGAACGTTAAAGCGGAACTACCACCCGACACAATCTTTAGCGTCACTAAGTCCCCAGCTGGTGACTAGCTGCTTAGTAGCGCTAGTCACCAGAATAATTACCTTAATTAATAGATTTCTGCTCTCTTCTATGGGTGACAGGCAGGACAGAGCGCGGACATCTTGCCATTGTGACGTCTGCGCGCCTGCGCTGTCAGTCCCAGCCGGAGCCAAATGGCTCCTAGCAACGCCTCCTAGACCCGGCTGGGACTGACAGCGCAGGCACATGGACGTCACAATGGCAAGATGTCCGCGATCCGTGCTACTGTCACCCATGGAAGAGAGCAGAAATCTATTAAATAAGGTAATTATTCTGGTGACTAGCGCTACTAAGCAGCTAGTCGCCAGATGGGGACTTAGTGAAGCTAAAGATTGTGTCGGGTAGTAGTTCCGCTTCAACGCTCACTATGAATTTCGCACTTGTGCCCTGGTTCAAAACATAACGGGATATATGTAAGAATTCACCTGAGCAACCCGGCACCAGTCTCTTACATCATTGGCTGCTCTTCAGGGTATGCATACACTATGATCACTGTAGCGCATTTCGGCATATAATCTCTGGCATTGTTAGGATTTTTATTTTTTTTTTGTAATATTCTTTTTATTAAGACAAACATTTTGTAATAACAAGACATTGAGAGTGTACAGATAGACAACACCCTAACTGGACAGTGAGTCTAAATACAGAGCAGAATTTGTAACAGGTGTCTCTGGACTTAATGAACAATGTTACAATATGAACTGAAACACTTTGCAATGCCCCTAAAAATCAGTCAGAAGTACAAAGAAGAAAAAGAGTGTAAAAGTAGAAAGACGAGAATCGAGAGAACAAAAGAAAAGGGGAGTATGCTAATAGGGAACAAAGGGTAGGGAAGAAACGTAAGGTAAGTAGGGGTACACATGGTCTCAAATAAGGATCTTATAAAGCCTGGTCCACTAGCGTGAACATCCACTCCCCTCTCATAACGACCAAACAGAGGTATAGATATCCATATGGAAGATCCCAGCAAAGTGCAGTTGTTCCATCATCAAGTTATGAGACACTAGCTGCGTTAAGGCATTCTTCATAGGAACTCCCAAAGATTTCCACGAGCATGCCAAGAGAGACTTCGCCATGAGCAAGATCTGCCCTGCTAATATTTTTTTGGGCCGAGGAATAGGAACCGGGAACACATGAAATAGAACCAGTTCCGGCGAACTAAGCAAGCGCACCATAATAGTGGCTTCCATGACAGAGAAAACCATAGTCCAATAAGACTGCAAACACGGGCAGGACCACCATACATGTAGCATGGTGTCCATGCCTAAGGAACATCTCCAACAAAGAGAGGATACAGAGGGATAGATACGAGCCAGTCGTGCTGGAACAAGATACCACCTATATAATATTTTCCTAGCCAATTCCAAATGATTAGAACAATGCGATAACTGAAATGGGAGAATGGTTGCCTTATTCCACTGAAACGGGGACATGCTTCGCCCTAATTCCCGCTCCCATTCCAACACGAAGGGCAACTTCTCTGTTTGGGTCCCAACCACTAAAGTTCGGTAACAGAGAGATAGAGAACCCGTAAGAGACTGTGGCTGCATACATAACCTAGTCAGGCCATGTAGTCTAGAAGATAATTGGGGACAAGATCTGGAAGACTATAGCAAGGCAAGACGTTGTTGTAAAAATGTTTAAAAGTTAGACTTCGGGAGATCAAATCTGGTTTGGATGTCACTAAATTGCATCAACGTATTCCCTGAGATAATCCCATTTAAAGACTTTATGCCAGCCACATACCAAGATGCATAGTTAGAGTGGGGAATCACACATTCCATGGTACGTAGAGGAGTGAACTGCCGTAGTTTCCGAACATTGCGAGCATAAGCATCCCAGAAACAGAGGGACATTTTTGTGCTAAGAAAGAATAGGGATGTTGGCAGACGGAACTTAGGAGGTAACCAAAATAGACTGCACACTGTATGAGGATAAACCTGAGCACCCTCCAGGTCAACCCAAGCGACCTCACCAGGGTCCACATGAAATTGAATGTTTTGAGCCATCCTGGCAGACTTATAATAAAAAAGAAGAATCAGCCAATGATTGGATACTCTAGAACGGCGAGCACCATGAATAAATCGTGAACTCTCCGACTGAATTTAACTTCTCCCCATAACCGCTTCAAATTCATAGAGAACAGAGCCTCCGGCTTCTTTGTAAGATGAACACCCAAATAAGTGGATTGTTAGGATTTTAATGCCAGCAAGGCCTGTATAGGAGGGCGCCCAACCGTGCTTATTATCCTAAGATAACTAATATAAATGTATATGTATATAGTTATACTCACAAAGATAAATGTTACTTGGGGGCTTATACCCTTCAGTAACTAATCAAACTCGCAGAGAAAATTAGCCTGCCTCTGCTCAGGTCTCCTCAGGTGTCATAGGAATCCAAAAGGCTGTGCTGCAGTCATTTTAAAGTTGTATTTAATTAAAAAATATTATAAAAATACAATTTCTCCTAGGAGCTTACAACTAGGAGCAATTGTATTTTTACAATATTTTTTAATTAAATACAACTTTAAAACGACTGCAGCACAGCCTTTTGGATTCCTATGACACCTGAGGAGACCTGAGCAGAGGCAGGCTAATTTTCTCTGCGAGTTTGATTAGTTACTGAAGGGTATAAGCCCCCAAGTAACATTTATCTTTGTGAGTATAACTATATACATATACATTTGTATTAGTTATCTTAGGATAATAGGCATGATTGGGCGCCCTGCTATTTGTGTTTTCTTTTATATTTTGACTTCCTTGGAGTTGAGAAGAGGAACAGCCCAGATGTGGAGAAAATATTACTGTGTGGGGGACAGTGTATAAATAGGATCCCCTGAGCACGATTCTCAGTGTGCATATATATGCAACACTGACTACAATTTTTGTGAGTATTCTTCTTATTGAGGTGAAAGGTGGTGAATTTATTCATTTATCAACAATATTGCACCAGAAGCGCCTTCTTTTTCTCTTCTTGTATTCAGAAAGGCTGTTATCTTATCTCAGTCCAATCACAGGTGAATATTCAGTGGGAGCCCTGGAAAAAGCAGGAATGTCTGCTCCCTCCAACCAGATGTCGGACTAGATTTAGGAAAACAGAATGGAAACAGTGAATTTTTACCAATACTAGCCTAACATGCAGGGTAATTAAGTTAATATAACCGCTGTTCATTTTTATGTGATAGTGTCTCTTTCAGCACCTAATGAAGAGCTGTTTCACCAAAACCTCGTGCTCTCTTCAGTTTCTTTCAGCACAAAAAACATGTGTTAAGACCTTTGCATTTTAATATTGCTCCTGCCCTTTCCATTGCCTTGTTTAGTAATAACTACACATGTTATAGTCAGGCTTACTATATAGAGTTTTCACAATTTTGAGCTTAGTTTAAAGGGATAGTAATTAGTGTTGAGCGAGCATGCTCGGCCGATGCTCGGATCGGCTCGAGCATCGCTCTGCTCGGCACATGGCGGTACTCGTACGAGTACCGCATGTGCTCGCCCGCCATGTTCGGGTCTCCTCCCCGCACGTTTTGCGGCTGCTGCGCAGCCAATAAACGTGCAGGGAGGCTCTGACATCGGTGTAATGCCAGCAGCCATGTTGGCTGCTGGCATTACACTGATTGGCTGGCCAGAACCCGTGGTCAGGTGCTGTATAGCACCTGACCATCGAGTTCGGCTCAGTCTGAGCCAGGGAGAGCTGAGGATAGGAAGGGAAAGGCAGTGTAGGGAGGAAAAAAACAAAAATTGTGAAAAAAAAAAGAACCAAAAGTCCTTTTTAGGACTACTGTGTGTGGGGGCAGCAGGTTATTTGGTGTGGGGGGAAAAAAACAAAAAAAAAAAAAAAAAAATATATATATTCTGTTTAGTGTGCAAAGTTGCAGATTAGAGCACATTCTGTTTAGTGTGCACAGTTGCAGATTAGAGCACATTCTGTTTAGTGTGCAAAGTTGCAGATTAGAGCACATTCTGTTTAGTGTGCAAAGTTGCAGATTAGAGCACATTCTGTTTAGTGTGCAAAGTTGCAGATTAGAGCACATTCTGTTAAGTCTTCAAACTAAAATATCAAAGTCACGTATTCCATTCAGTGTGCGTCGCCGCAGTTTAGCAGCACATTCTGAGTACTGTGCAGAGTTGCAGAATAGGAAGAAATACTGTTAAGTCTTCAAACTAAAATATCAAAGTCACATATTCCATTCAGTGTGCTTCGCCGCAGTTTAGCAGCACATTCTGTGTACTGTGCAGAGTTGCAGAATAGGAAGAAATACTGTTAAGTCTTCAAACTCAAATATCAAAGTCACATATTCCATTCAGTGTGCTTCGCCGCAGTTTAGCAGCACATTCTGTGTACTGTGCAGAGTTGCAGAATAGGAAGAAATACTGTTAAGTCTTCAAACTAAAATATCAAAGTCACATATTCAATTCAGTGTGCTTCGCCGCAGTGTAGCAGCACATTCTGTGTACTGTGCAGAGTTGCAGAATAGGAAGAAATACTGTTAAGTCTTCAAACTAAAATATCAAAGTCACATATTCCATTCAGTGTGCTTCGCCGCAGTGTAGCAGCACATTCTGTGTACTGTGCAGAGTTGCAGAATAGGAAGAAATACTGTTAAGTCTTCAAACTAAAATATCAAAGTCACATATTCCATTCAGTGTGCTTCGCCGCAGTTTAGCAGCACATTCTGTGTACTGTGCAGAGTTGCAGAATAGGAAGAAATACTGTTAAGTCTTCAAACTAAAATATCAAAGTCACATATTCCATTCAGTGTGCTTCGCCGCAGTGTAGCAGCACATTCTGTGTACTGTGCAGAGTTGCAGAATAGGAAGAAATACTGTTAAGTCTTCAAACTAAAATATCAAAGTCACATATTCCATTCAGTGTCTTTCACCGCCGTTTAACAGCCTATTCTGTGTACTCTGCAGAGTTGCAGAATTATAAGAAATACTGTTAAGTTTTCAAACTCAAATATTAAAGTCACATATTCCATTCAGTGTCTTTCACCGCCGTTTAACAGCCTATTCTGTGTACTCTGTACAGTTGCAGAATTATAAGAAATACTGTTAAGTTTTCAAACTCAAATATTAAAGTCACATATTCCATTCAGTGTCTTTCACCGCCGTTTAACAGCCTATTCTGTGTACTCTGTACAGTTCCAGAATTATAAGAAATACTGTTAAGTTTTCAAACTCAAATATTAAAGTCACATATTCCATTCAGTGTCTTTCACCGCCGTTTAACAGCCTATTCTGTGTACTCTGTACAGTTCCAGAATTATAAGAAATACTGTTAATTTTTCAAACTCAAATATTAAAGTCACATATTCCATTCAGTGTCTTTCACCGCCGTTTAACAGCCTATTCTGTGTACTCTGTACAGTTCCAGAATTATAAGAAATACTGTTAAGTTTTCAAACTCAAATATTAAAGTCACATATTCCATTCAGTGTCTTTCACCGCCGTTTAACAGCCTATTCTGTGTACTCTGTACAGTTCCAGAATTATAAGAAATACTGTTAAGTTTTCAAACTCAAATATTAAAGTCACATATTCCATTCAGTGTCTTTCACCGCCGTTTAACAGCCTATTCTGTGTACTCTGTACAGTTCCAGAATTATAAGAAATACTGTTAATTTTTCAAACTCAAATATTAAAGTCACATATTCCATTCAGTGTCTTTCACCGCCGTTTAACAGCCTATTCTGTGTACTCTGTACAGTTCCAGAATTATAAGAAATACTGTTAAGTTTTCAAACTCAAATATTAAAGTCACATATTCCATTCAGTGTGTTTCACCGCCGTTTAACAGCCTATTCTGTGTACTGTGCAGAGTTGCAGAATAGGAAGAAATACTGTTAAGTCTTCAAACTAAAATATCAAAGTCACATATTCCATTCAGTGTGTTTCACCGCCGTTTAGCAGCCTATTCTGTGTACTCTGTACAGTTGCAGAATAATAAGAAATACTGTTAAGTTTTCAAACTCAAATATTAAAGTCACATATTCCATTCAGTGTGCTTCGCCGCAGTTTAACAGCCTATTCTGTGTACTCTGCAGAGTTGCAGAATAGTAAGAAATACTGTTAATTTTTCAAACTCAAATATTAAAGTCACATATTCCATTCAGTGTCTTTCACCGCCGTTTAACAGCCTATTCTGTGTACTC
The DNA here is from genome assembly GCA_037306005.1 of Rhinophrynus dorsalis. Lineage (NCBI taxonomy): Eukaryota > Metazoa > Chordata > Amphibia > Anura > Rhinophrynidae > Rhinophrynus > Rhinophrynus dorsalis. The sequence goes on along the minus strand of CM074721.1, from coordinate 28,348,128 downwards.
TGTACAGTTCCAGAATTATAAGAAATACTGTTAAGTTTTCAAACTCAAATATTAAAGTCACATATTCCATTCAGTGTGTTTCAACGCCGTTTAACAGCCTATTCTGTGTACTCTGCAGAGTTCCAGAATTATAAGAAATACTGTTAAGTTTTCAAACTCAAATATTAAAGTCACATATTCCATTCAGTGTGTTTCAACGCCGTTTAACAGCCTATTCTGTGTACTCTGCAGAGTTGCAGAATTATAAGAAATACTGTTAAGTTTTCAAACTCAAATATTAAAGTCACATATTCCATTCAGTGTCTTTCACCGCCGTTTAACAGCCTATTCTGTGTACTCTGTACAGTTCCAGAATTATAAGAAATACTGTTAAGTTTTCAAACTCAAATATTAAAGTCACATATTCCATTCAGTGTGTTTCAACGCGCCGTTTAACAGCCTATTCTGTGTACTCTGCAGAGTTGCAGAATAGTAAGAAATACTGTTAAGTTTTCCAACTCAAATATTAAAGTCACATATTCCATTCAGTGTCTTTCACCGCCGTTTAACAGCCTATTCTGTGTACTCTGTACAGTTCCAGAATTATAAGAAATACTGTTAAGTTTTCAAACTCAAATATTAAAGTCACATATTCCATTCAGTGTGTTTCAACGCCGTTTAACAGCCTATTCTGTGTACTCTGCAGAGTTGCAGAATAGTAAGAAATACTGTTAAGTTTTCAAACTCAAATATTAAAGTCACATATTCCATTCAGTGTGTGTCACCGCAGTTTAGCAGCCTATTCTGTGTACTCTGCAGAGTTGCAGAATAGTAAGAAATACTGTTAATTTTTCAAACTCAAATATTAAAGTCACATATTCCATTCAGTGTCTTTCACCGCCGTTTAACAGCCTATTCTGTGTACTCTGTACAGTTCCAGAATTATAAGAAATACTGTTAAGTTTTCAAACTCAAGTATTAAAGTCACATATTCCATTCAGTGTGTTTCAACGCCGTTTAACAGCCTATTCTGTGTACTCTGCAGAGTTGCAGAATTATAAGAAATACTGTTAAGTTTTCAAACTCAAATATTAAAGTCACATATTCCATTCAGTGTCTTTCACCGCCGTTTAACAGCCTATTCTGTGTACTCTGTACAGTTCCAGAATTATAAGAAATACTGTTAAGTTTTCAAACTCAAATATTAAAGTCACATATTCCATTCAGTGTGTTTCAACGCCGTTTAACAGCCTATTCTGTGTACTCTGCAGAGTTGCAGAATAGTAAGAAATACTGTTAAGTTTTCAAACTCAAATATTAAAGTCACATATTCCATTCAGTGTGTGTCACCGCAGTTTAGCAGCCTATTCTGTGTACTCTGCAGAGTTGCAGAATAGTAAGAAATACTGTTAATTTTTCAAACTCAAATATTAAAGTCACATATTCCATTCAGTGTCTTTCACCGCCGTTTAACAGCCTATTCTGTGTACTCTGTACAGTTCCAGAATTATAAGAAATACTGTTAAGTTTTCAAACTCAAATATTAAAGTCACATATTCCATTCAGTGTGTTTCAACGCCGTTTAACAGCCTATTCTGTGTACTCTGCAGAGTTGCAGAATTATAAGAAATACTGTTAAGTTTTCAAACTCAAATATTAAAGTCACATATTCCATTCAGTGTCTTTCACCGCCGTTTAACAGCCTATTCTGTGTACTCTGTACAGTTCCAGAATTATAAGAAATACTGTTAAGTTTTCAAACTCAAATATTAAAGTCACATATTCCATTCAGTGTGTTTCAACGCGCCGTTTAACAGCCTATTCTGTGTACTCTGCAGAGTTGCAGAATAGTAAGAAATACTGTTAAGTTTTCAAACTCAAATATTAAAGTCACATATTCCATTCAGTGTCTTTCACCGCCGTTTAACAGCCTATTCTGTGTACTCTGTACAGTTCCAGAATTATAAGAAATACTGTTAAGTTTTCAAACTCAAATATTAAAGTCACATATTCCATTCAGTGTGTTTCAACGCCGTTTAACAGCCTATTCTGTGTACTCTGCAGAGTTGCAGAATAGTAAGAAATACTGTTAAGTTTTCAAACTCAAATATTAAAGTCACATATTCCATTCAGTGTGTGTCACCGCAGTTTAGCAGCCTATTCTGTGTACTCTGCAGAGTTGCAGAATAGTAAGAAATACTGTTAATTTTTCAAACTCAAATATTAAAGTCACATATTCCATTCAGTGTCTTTCACCGCCGTTTAACAGCCTATTCTGTGTACTCTGTACAGTTCCAGAATTATAAGAAATACTGTTAAGTTTTCAAACTCAAATATTAAAGTCACATATTCCATTCAGTGTGTTTCAACGCCGTTTAACAGCCTATTCTGTGTACTCTGCAGAGTTGCAGAATAGTAAGAAATACTGTTAAGTTTTCAAACTCAAATATTAAAGTAACATATTCCATTCAGTGTGTGTCACCGCAGTTTAGCAGCCTATTCTGTGTACTCTGCAGAGTTGCAGAATAGTAAGAAATACTGTTAATTTTTCAAACTCAAATATTAAAGTCACTTATTCCATTCAGTGTGTGTCACCGCAGTTTAGCAGCCTATTCTGTGTACTCTGCAGAGTTGCAGAATAGTAAGAAATACTGTTAAGTTTTCAAACTCATATATATTAAAGTCATATATATCGTGTAAGATGAAGAAGGCGGGTAAAAAGGGACGGGGAAGTGGACGTGATCCTGAAAGTTCAGGGCGCGGGTCAGGACGCGGAGAAACTGTGCCTGGTGCCAGAGCACAAGAAAGAAAGACATCCACCATACCTAGCTTCATGTCTGATTTCACAGGGCGTCGCAGGACATCACTCTCGAGGTCCGACCAGTGCGAACAGGTGGTCGGTTGGATGACAGCTGATACTGCTTCCAGTCGGTTAAGCACCACCCTGTCTTCCACCAAGTCCACTCTCAGTAGCCAAGAGTCTGGTCAACATAATCCTCACTCTGATCATCCTTCCTCCCACCATACACGGTCTGGTCAAAGAAGTGATCCCACACTGGGATATAGTGATGAGCTCGTCTCATCACCAATCCTTCATTTGACCCTCTCTCCAAGCACGCTTGCAGAGGAACATGACATCTTGTGCCCTGATTCACAACCTCTAGAGGCTACCCAATCACAAGAAGATGACAGATGTGAACGGCATTTAAGGTCAAAGGAAGTAGTGGATGATGATGATGATGATGATGAGACACAGTTGCCATTAAATCAACCACTATTTCCGTCTCAAGACCTTGTTGAGGATAATGTTATACAGTTGTCAATGACTGAGTATGTGGTGGGATCAAGACTTGAGGAGGATGATCAGAGTGAGGAAGTGGAGGAGGACTTGGTGGACGATGAGGTGACTGACCCCACCTGGGAAGGTGTAGAGCCGAGCGATGACAGCAGTCCTGAGGGTGAGCCATCTGCAGCACCGCAACAGGCTGGAAGAGGCAGTGGTGTGGCTACAGAAAGAAGGCGGACCGCACCAAACCGGCCCGCAAATGTTCCACGGAGCACCCCCTTGCGTAAATCTACCTTGCCAAGGGGTAGGTGTTCCGCGGTATGGCGTTTTTTTAAGGAAAGTGCGGACGACAAAAGAATTGTAGTTTGCAACCTGTGCCACACCAGAATGAGCCGAGGCATGAACACTAGAAACCTCACCACCACCAGCATGATCCGACACATGGCATCCAAGCACCGTAGTAAGTGGGAGGAACGCCTGGATCGCCCATCTGTGTCTGCAGGCCACACCACTGCCTCCTCTTCCCCTGTTTTCGGTGCCGGCCAATCGCCTGTCGAAGGCGCAGGCCCGCATACCTCCCGCCCTGCACCTGTAGCATCTGAAGCACCATCAGCGACCACATCCACTTCCCTGTCCCAGCACAGCGTCCAAATGTCGTTACCCCAGGCATTTGAGCGCAAGAGAAAGTACCCAGCCACCCACCCACAGGCCATAGCACTAACCTCACACCTTTCAAAATTACTGGCCATCGAAATGCTGCCATTTAGGCTTGTGGACACTGAGTCCTTCCGCAGCCTGATGGCAGCAGCTGTCCCTCGGTACGCGGTCCCCAGCCGCCACTACTTTTCCCGGTGTGCCATCCCCGCATTACACCACCATGTGTCCCGTAACATCACCCGTGCCCTGACCAACGCAGTTACTGGGAAGGTCCACTTAACGACTGACACATGGACAAGTGCTTGTGGCCAGGGACGCTACATTTCCCTGACGGCACACTGGGTGAATGTCGTGGAGGCTGGGAGCGACTCGGACCCTGGGATGGCACGGGTGCTACCCACGCCGAGGATTGCGGGCCCTACCTCCATCAGGGTTTCCACCAGCACCTACGTTATTGGCTCCTCCTCCTCCGTTTCCACCTCCGAATTCTCTACACACACCGCCACTCCCCCATCAGCCAGTAGCTGGAAGCAGTGTAGCACTGCAGTGGGGAAGCGTCAACAGGCCGTGCTGAAGCTGATCTGCCTTGGGGACAAACAGCACACGGCCTCAGAGCTGTTGCAGGGGATTAGTCACCAGACCGAGCAGTGGCTCTCGCCACTCAACCTGCAACCAGGCATGGTTGTGTGTGATAATGGGCGTAACTTGGTGGCGGCTTTGGAGCTCGGCAAGCTCACACACGTACCATGCCTAGCGCATGTATTTAATTTAGTGGTGCAGCGATTTCTAAAAACCTACCCCAATGTGCATGATCTCTTGACCAAGGTGCGCCGCGTGTGTGCACATTTCCGTAAGTCATCTACAGCTTCGGCCGGCCTGTTGAAGCTGCAGCAGCGCTTACAATTGCCAGCTCACCGGCTGCTGTGTGACGTGAGCACGCGCTGGAACTCCACCTTCCACATGTTGGCCCGGCTTTGTGAGCAGCAGAGGGCAGTAGTGGAGTACCAGCTGTTACACGGTCGTCGCCTCTCCGTTCAACTTCCTGTAATCAGAAGTGAGGAGTGGGAATGGATGTCAGACCTCTGCGAGGTTTTACGCAATTTTGAGGAATCGACACAGATGGTGAGCGGCGATAACGCTATTATCAGTGTAACCATCCCACTTCTGTGTCTACTGAAACGCTCGCTGCTCACAATTAAAACCGACGCTTTGCATGTGGAAGAGGTGGAAATGGGGGAGGAAGAGCTTACACAAGGTGATAGCCAGAGCACCCTCACTTCGTCTTCTCAGCGACAATTGGAGGAGGCGGAGGAGGAGGAGGAGGAGGAGGAGGAGGAGGAAGACACGGTTGCCTCCGCTACAGAGGGTAGCCATGGAACTTTAGTTCCATCTCTTCAGCGTGGGTGGGCAGAAGAGGAGGAAGAGGATGAGGATATTGAGAGTCAGCCTCCTGGTGAGGACAGCGAAATCTTGACTGTTGGTACTCTGGCACACATGGCTGACTTTATGTTAGGCTGCCTTTCCCGTGACCCACGCGTTGTACGCATTTTAGACAACACGGATTACTGGGTGTTCACCCTTCTGGACCCCCGCTACAAAGAGAATTTCTCATCTCTCATTCCTCCGGTGGAGAGGACAAGCAAAATGGTGCAATACCAGAAGGTTCTTGTTGAAAAATTGCTCCAAAATTTTCCATCTGACAACGCTGGCGGCAGAGTACGTGCTACCTTGGCCAACCGAGAAGGGGAGAAAAGGGGAGCACACAGCAGTTCCGACAAAGGCAGGGCAACACTCTCCAAGGCGTGGGACACCTTCATGACACCCCGCCAGCACCCTCACCCTGATGCGCAGCCTAGTGTCACAAGGAGGGAAAAGTTTTGGAAGATGGTGAAGGAGTACGTAGCAGACCGTGTCAGCGTCCTCAATGATCCCTCTGTGCCTTACAACTACTGGGTGTCCAAGCTGGACACGTGGTATGAACTGGCACTCTACGCCTTGGAGGTGCTGGCCTGCCCTGCCGCCAGCGTTCTGTCTGAGCGGGTATTTAGTGCTGCTGGTGGCATCATAACAGATAAGCGTATCCGCCTTTCCACCGACAATGCTGATAGGTTGACACTTATAAAAATGAACAAGGCCTGGATTTCCCCTGACTTCTCCACTCCACTGGAGGAAAGCCCCGGGGGAACATAAACTCACTTTATATATGTTATTTACAATGATGGGAATACTCTGTATTCCCATTCACCCCTTCCACCCCAAAAACGGGTATATGGTTGACTCTTAATGTTCTCATCCTCCTCCTCCTCTTCCATATGCCCTGGGATATAATTTTTATATAGGGCCAGCTCACCAGCGTGCCCTGGGATATAATTTTTATATAGGGCCAGCTCACCAGCGGGCCCTGTGATATAATTTTTATATAGGGCCAGCTCACCAGCGGGCCCTGTTTGCCAATTTTTATATAGGTCAGCTCACCAGCGGGCCTTCTCATATAATGTTTTATTGGGTCAGCTCTCTAGCGGGCCCTCTCATATAATGTTTTATAGCGTCAGCTCACTAGCGGGCCTTCGCATATAATGTTTAGGATGGTCAGCTCTGCAGCAGACCCTCACCCATAATGTTTTAGATGGTCAGCTCAGCGCACGTTTCCCTCTTAATCATGGCCTCAGTTCTGAAAATCAAGGAAATTTTTGGGAGAATTTGCCTCTGCGCACGTTTCCCTCTTAATCATGGCCTCAGTTCTGAAAATCAAGGAAATTTTTGGGATAATTTGCCTCTGCGCACGTTTCCCTCTTAATCATGGCCTCAGTTCTGAAAATCAAGGAAATTTTTGGGAGAATTTGCCTCTGCGCACGTTTCCCTCTTAATCATGGCCTCAGTTCTGAAAGTCAAGGAAATTTTTGGGATAATTTGCCTCTGCGCACGTTTCCCTCTTAATCATGGCCTCACTTCAGAAAATCGATGAAATTTTTGGGAGAATTTGCAGATGATATACAAGTAAATATACAGCAAATACTGTTTGGTAACAATTTTTCGCCTAAAGTCGTTTTTATTTTCCTTTTTGTGTGTTTTACGGTCAGTCTGTAAAAATGGCGTACTACGGGCGAAAGATCGTTCCCAGCAGCGATGTTGGAGTCCAAGGTGCATCCAGACATCCTCCCTATGCTGTCCCTGAACCATTTCTGTAGTGTTTCCATCTTTTTCTGCCCTTTTCCTATGGACCAGGCACCCTCCCCTCATCAGAGCAGGGGGTGCCTGGTGTAATGCTCGAGTCCTCCCATTGACTTCAATGGGGCTCGGGTGCTCGGCCGAGCACTCGAGCCTCAGGGGGTGCTCGGTCAGAGCACCCGAACATCCGAGCATTGGGGTGCTCGCTCATCACTAATAGTAATGTTTCACGAAAAAGCAGCTCTGACAAATCTTCATAGTATTTGAGCCATGGAGAGTGTTATTTCATTACTGTCAGAGTTGTAGTTCAAGAGTAATTGAATGATAAAGTATCTCCCTCCCGCCCCTTTTACCTAGTGTAAGCCTCCTCCCCTAAGATGTGGAATCTGGTCTCTTGACCGGACAGGTCACAGCAAGGGACAATCTTCTTACTGTGACAACAATGAAAACCCTGCCCTCCTTGACAGGTTTTTCAGGTTTTCCCTTATTCTAATTGAAGATTGTCCCTCTCTGCAAGCCTTCTGGACACCACCTTTCTGCTCTAAGGTGAGCAGTGTTACATCAGTAAAAGGGGCGGGAGGGGGATACTTTATCATTCAATTACTCTTGTACTACAACTCTGACAGTATTGAAATAACACTCTCCATGGCCCAAATACTATTAAGATTAATTGGAGCTGATTTTATTTTCAAACATTACTATCCCTTTAAAGTAACTTCATATAATCTTTTTTCGCCACATCTAGGCTGACACAGTGCTAAAGCACTTACACGTCTAGCGGCTTGACATAATATGGAGTTTTCACACCCATCTTCATCATAGGTGTGCGCACAGGGTGTGCTGGGTGTGCCTAGGCCTAGGCACACCCTAATCACCCCAGTGCGCACCGGCTTTTCAGAAGTTAAATGGCCGTTTCCGCACATTAATGCGGCTGTGGCACCGGCTTTATACCTTAGCCGCATGCCACGGTTATCTGCTGCTGACTGCTGTGCTCCGGGAGACCAAGGGGGGCGGGACAAGCACTCAGGCTCAAACACTGCAAAAGCCTGCATGAGCCTTTCCTCCATTGTGGCGCTGAGAGGAAGTGATGTCACTTCTTTTCAGCGCTCGTTACGTTGGGGGAAGATGTCAGGGAGCGAACAGCGGGTGAGGAGGATGCAGGCAGAGGCAAAGACTCGGCTGTATGATGCACGACTGAGTGTGTTAATGTTTAATGTGTGTGCGTGTGAAAGATAACTTATACCTAACCATTTATTTAGCACATACACATATACATATGTGTTTGTGCTTTTGGGTGCACACCTATGATCTTCATACAGTACCAAATCCATGGGCATGAAATCCTGAACTGATTGAAGATATTATGTCTTGATGTAAGGCACAAGGGAAGTTTTTTCTGGCCACAGCAAACCCCTTGAATACTAGAAAGTTCTCCAATGCAGGAAAAAACAACCATGTGTTGAAGCTTGATCGTTTATGAGTTAACCCCTTCCCGACAATGGATGTACATGTACATCCCGCAGAAACTGTCACTTAGTGACAGAGGACGTACATACACATCCAGGAAGTCATTGTAACTAATGGGGAAAAAGTTTGGCAGGTGTTAAGTGCCGGCCGCACGCGCTCACGGCCGGTCACTAAGGGGTTAATCACTGCTACACCACCTTCTGGGAGAAATCAGATTATAAGTGTGCAGTAATACTTGTATAGGTATCCTTTAGTCTTATTGTTCCACCTCCTGATTGAGCTGTAGCTGCCAGTGACAGCCTCATTCCTTCTGGAATCATCTGCTGACTCAATTAAATTAAATTCAGGGTCAGAATAACATACCACCCAACATTCCCAATGGACACTATTGTTTTATAGTGTGTGGCTGGTGGCGGGCATTTCCATGAATTTTTAGGTTATTTCATGACCTTTTGACACCTCTTTCTGTAACTGAATAAATGATTAAAAGTATTTTATTCACACAGACTAATTTATAAACACATATAATGAAGTCTGTACAAACATTAAAGTGAGTTTTATTGCTGTGGAGCAAAGTGATACACTTATATACTCACTACACAGTCTGTTGTCCTAAACACAGGGACACCAGGGTGATACACTTATATACACACCACACAGTCTGATGTCCTACACACAGGGACACCAGTGTGATACACTTATATACTCACTACACAGTCTGATGTCCTAAACACAGGGACACCAGGGTGATACACTTATATACTCACTACACAGTCTGATGTCCTAAACACAGGGACACCAGGGTGATACACTTATATACACACCACACAGTCTGATGTCCTAAACACAGGGACACCAGGGTGATACACTTATATACACACCACACAGTCTGATGTCCTAAACACAGGGACACCAGGGTGATACACTTCTATACAAACCACACAGTCTGATCTCCTAAACACAGGGACACCAGGGTGATACGCTTATATACACACCACACAGTCTGATCTCCTAAACACAGGGACACCAGGGTGATACACTTATATACACACCACACAATCTGATCTCCTAAACACAGGGACACCAGGGTGATACACTTATATACACACCACACAATCTGATCTCCTAAACACAGGGACACCAGGGTGATACACTTATATACACACCACACAGTCTGATCTCCTAAACACAGGGACACCAGGGTGATACACTTATATACACACCACACAGTCTGATCTCCTAAACACAGGAACACCAGGGTGATACACTTCTATACACACCACACAGTCTGATCTCCTAAACACAGGGACACAAGGGTGGGAAAGATGGACAGAGGGATTTTGGGTCTGAAAGAGGGACTGTCCCTCCTAAAGAGGGACACTTGGGAGGTGTGGAGCCCTAGTATCTGCTAAAATGGGACAACTGGGAGGTATGAACCCCTTATATCTCGTAAAGAAGGACACTTTGGAGGTATCAACCCCTAATATTTCCTAAAGAGGTACACTTGGGAGGTATGGACCCCTAATATCTCCTAAAGAGGGACACGGGATGTACAGACCCCTAATGTCTCCTAAAGAGGCACACTTGGGAGGTATGGAATAACATAGGCACTCACAGGGGTGAAATTTCCACCTCACCTCCAGCTGGGTTTGTCTTCAAAGCCAGTAGCTGCACTTATCATATACCATACAACGTTTGATCGCTATAGTGCATACCACTGTGCACACTGCTACTGTTAGGACTTTAATGCCCAGCATGCTACTTACCCCTGCCTCATAGCATGAACAGGAAAATGATGTAAAGTTGCATTGTTTTCTTTGTACCTTGTACAATAATGGCCATAGCCCTTTGAATGCCAGAGGGGTGGATCAAAATTGTGCTTCAATGCATTGCCCACTCCTCTGGCACTCAAAGTGTTAAATATTGTGTAGAGGAATGAAACAGCCGCAGACCACCCCAATGCCCTCCCCATGATACAAGTGGCAATTAAGGAGAGAATTTATGGAGTGTAGCTTAGTAAATTGTAGTGGGGATAGAAAATAGTTTCCAGCATCTGTTTTTGTGCATAATTGTATTTGTTTATCTCCACTCTAGTGTAAAAGCCACTCTAGTGTAAAAGCTATTGTAAAAGCCCGTTGCGTACCTCTCTAGCACTCAAAGGGTTATGCTGCCGCTACCTCACACGATGCAGTCTTGCGTCGCCTCACTCACACGATGCAGTCATGTGCAGTAGCGACTGCTGAACGCGTGCAGTCTCTACTGCTCATGATGGCTTCTGACAAACATCCTAGCGAATTATTATATAGGATAGTCATGGCACAACATAAACCCACTCATTGTACCAGCACCACTCCTCATATGACCCCAGCTCTACCCATTGTTTACTGTAACAGGACATATCCGTGGCCTAGAACACAGACGTACAAGAATGCTCTTAAAGGAACAGAAAACCACATTGAAAAAGTGGTCAATCCAAGGAGCATGTTGCCCTTAGCACAAGGTAAAATTTTAAACCACATACTCACCAAGTTACTCACCTGATCTCTTTCTGGCTTCTACTTGGTCGGGTGAAAGCTCTTCTGTCTGTGGGCATAATCAGTGACCAGGCCTATAGAACACTGTCTGAGCAGGGACAATCTTCCTCCATGCTCAGATCTCTAATAGTACTGCTATGACTTCAGAGGCTGCATAATATGTACAAGAACATAATCCTTCCAGGCTTCTAAGAATATACTTTCCCTTTAAAGGGACAGCAATGTTTCACAAAAACAGCAGCTCCAATTAATCTTAGTAGATTCATAAAAACTCTACTTTAAAGTGAAAGTAATGTTTCATAATAAAAGCACCAACTCAGGGTAATCCGTTTTTCAGTGAAGACTTTGACAAAATGTTAAAGGGATATTAATGTTTCACAAAAAAGCAGCTCCAATTAATCGTCATAGTATTTGGGCCACAGAGAGTGTTATTTCAATACTGTCAGAGTTGTAGTTCAACAGTAATTCAGTGACAAAGTATCCCCCTCCTGCCCCTTTTACTGATGTAACACTGCTCAGCCAGAGCAGAAGGGAGGTTCCCAGGTAGATTGCACAGAGGGACAATCTTCAATTAAGATAAGGGAAAAACCTGAAAAACTTGTCAAGGGGGGCAGGGATTTCATTGTTCTCATAGGAATAAGTGTGTCCCCTTCTTTTTAGTATTTGGGCCATGGAGACTGTTATTTCAATACTGTCAGAGTTGTAGTACAAGAGTAATTGAATGATAAAGTATCCCCTTCCCACCCCTTTTACCTAGTGTAAGCCACCTCCCCTCAGATGTGGAATCTGGTCTCTTGACCGGACAGGTCACAGCAAGGGACAATCGTCTTACTGTGAGCATAAGGAAAACCCTTCCCCCTTGACAGTTTTTTCAAGTTTTCCCTTATGATCCCTGAAGATTGTCCCTCTCTGTGATCCATCCGGACAGTCTTGCTGCTCTGAGGTGAGCAGTGTTACATCAGTAAAAGGGGCGGGAGGGGGATACTTTATCATTCAATTACTCTTGAACTACAACTCTGACAGAATTGAAATAACACTCTCCAAAGTCCAAATACTATGAAGATTAATTGGAGCCGCTTTTATTGTGAAACATTACTATCCCTTTAAATCATACATCCTTTTCTCACTGTGAAATACTTTTTAGCTAGAAGTATCTCTGGCATACTGTTCAGGTTTATAGAATATTTATTTTAATCCCTTAAGGACCAAAGGGTTGTGGAACAAATTACATCACGCACACCTTCTCTGGTCCTTAACCCTTTGAGCGCCAGAAGAGTATGCAAAACAATGCGTTGTATTCCCCTAGGGCACGCCTAGGATTAGAGGGTTAATCCACGTGTCTGTAACATTTCCTCTGTTGTCCGTTACATTCTGTTTATTCAGAGTAATTTTTTTTCCTGATACTAAAATGATACTACAGCTATGTATTGCACACATACATACCTCCCAACATTTTAAATTGAGAAAGAGGGACACTTGCGTATTAGGGGATGTTGCTGAGGGAGTGGCTGGTGGGCGGGGCGTTACCGAGAATTTTTAGGCTATTTCATGACCTACTGACACCTCCTTGTGTTACCTAATAGATTAATTATAATATGACCAAAGTATTTTATTTACAGACACTAATTTATAAACACATATACTGATGTTTAAACAAACAATAATGTCAGTTTTATTGCTGTAGATCAATATGATACACTTATATACACACCACACAGTCTGACTTCCTAAAAAGAGGGACATCAGGGTGGGAAAGAGGGACAGAGGGATTTGGTTTGAAAAGAGGGACTGTCCCTCCTACAGAGGGACACTTGGGAGTTATGCACATACAGGCTAATGATGAAGAGGAACAAAAGAGGTTCTGGAGCCTACCAGCTGCACCGGAGGGGATGAATACAAGTTCGCTCAAATTCCTGCTCAGGGTTTTAACCCCTTCAATGCCAGAGAGGTCTCGACATTGGAGACCTCTCTGGCATTCAATGGGTTAAAAGCCCCTTTTAAATCAATGAGGATTTGTCTCTCTCTCACTTATGGTGCATTTGGTTTGCCCCAGAATTTGCTCCAAATCCTCCCAGTCCATCCAGCTCTGTGTACAACAAAAGACAAAGGGTTAACTGTAGCGTTATCAATGCAGGGAGATGATCAAGTCAAGATTTGTAGGCTATGCCCTCTGTGATGGTAACCAAGCCAACCACAGCTAATCCGAAATAGATTAACACGCGGTAGTCTCTGTCTGTTAACCCTGTCCATGCCTTTCAGCTTCCTCTAGCGAAGGATACATTAACTATCTGAATGCCAGGCACAGTCCAACAGAAGTTAATCAAATGGTTAAAAGAAAAATCTTAAAATAGCCTTAAAAAGTCAACTCTCTTTTCTTCTCTCTCTCTCTCTATCTCTCTCTATTTCACTCTCTTTTTCCTTCTCTCTTTCTTTTCCCTTCTCTCTCTCTTTCTCCTTTTCTCTCTCTCTATTTCCTTCTCTCTCGCCCTATTTCTCTCTCTTTTTTCCTTCTATCTCTCTCTGTTTTACTCTCTAGTTTTACTTTTCTCTCTTTATATCCTTCTTTCTCTCACTCTCTATTTCACTCTCTCTTTTTCCTACTCTCTCTCTCTTTTTTCTTCTCTCTCTCTTTCTCTCTATATCTCTCTCTTTTTCCTTCTCGCTCCTCTCTTTTTCCTTTTCCCTCTCTTTTTCCTTCTCTCCCTCTCTATTTCCTTATCTCTCGCTCTATTTCTCTCTCTTTTTTCCTTCTCCCTATCTCTATTTCACTGTCTTTTTCCTTCTCTCTTTCTTTTTTCCTTCTCTCTTTCTCCTTTTCTCTCTCTTTCTACTATCTCTCGCTCTATTTCTCTCTCTATTTCCTTCTCTCTATCTCTCTCTGTTTCACTCTCTAGTTTTACTTTTCTCTTTTTTATCCTTCTTTCTCACTGTCTCTCTATTTCACTCTCTCTTTTTCCTACTCTCTCTCTCTTTTTTCTTCTCTCTTTCTCTCTATATCTCTCTATTTCACTCTCTCTATATCTCTCTCTATTTCACTCTTTCTTTTTCCTTCTCTCTCTCTACTTCTCTCTCCCTCTCTCTTTCCTTCCCTCTCTCTCTCTTTCACTCTCTTTTTCCTTCTCTCTCTCTCTCTCTCCTTTACTCTTTCTCTCTATTTCCTTCTATCTCTCGCTCTATTTCTCTCTCTTTTTTCCTTCTCCTTGTCTCTCTCTGTTTCAGTCTCTAGTTTTACTCTCGCTTGTTTTTCCTTCTCTCTCTCTATTTCACTGTCTTTTTCCTTCTCTCTCTCTTTTTCCTTCTCTCTTTCTCCTTTTCTCTCTCTCTCTCTTTCTACTATCTCTTGCTCTGTTTCTCTCTTTTTTCCTTCTATCTCTCTCTGTTTCACTCTCTAGTTTTACTTTTCTCTTTTTTATCCTTCTTCTCACTGTCTTTCTATTTCACTCTCTCTTTTTCCTACTCTCTCTCTCTTTTTTCTACTCTCTCCTCTCTATATCTCTCTCTATTTCACTCTCTATATCTCTCTCTTTCACTCTCTCTTTTTCCTTCTCTCTCTCTCTCTCTTTCTCCTTTTCTCTCTCTCTCTATTTCCTTGTATCTCTCGCTCTATTTCTCTCTCTTTTTTCCTTCTCTCTCTATCTCTCTGTTTCACTCTAGTTTCCCTTCTCTCTCTCTTTCTCCTTTTCTCTCTCTCTCTATTTCCTTCTCTCTCGCTCTATTTCTCTCTCTTTTTTCCTTCTATCTCTCTCTGTTTCACTCTCTAGTTTTACTTTTCTCTCTTTATATCCTTCTTTCTCCCTGTCTTTCTATTTCACACTCTCTTTTTCCTACTCTCTCTCTCTTTCTCTCTATATCTCTCTCTATTTCACTCTCTCTTTTTCCTTCCCTCTCTATCTCTCTCTATTTCACTCTTTCTCTTTCCTTCCCTCTTTCTCTCTCTTTCTCCTTTACTCTTTCTCTCTATTTCCTTCTATCTCTCGCTCTATTTCTCTCTTTTTTCCTTCTTTCTATCTCTCTCTGTTTCACTCTCTCTTTCTCCTTCTCTCTCTCTCTATTTCATTCTATCTCTTTCTTTCTCTCTCTCTTTCCTTCTCTCTATCCCTCTCTGTTTCACTTTCTAGTTTTACCTCTCTTTTTTCCTTCTCTCTCTCTCACTGTCTCTCTATTTCACTCTCTCTTTTTCTTGCTCTCTTTTTCCGTCTCTCTCTCTTTTTCCTTTTCTCTCTATTTCACTCTTTCCTTCTCTCTTTTCTCCCCTCTCTCTTCTTTTTTCTGTCTCTACCTCTGTCTCTTTTCTAATTCTCTGTCTCTCTCTCTCTCTCGTCAGTGCAGCGTTGCCCTGGAGGAAATTATTATCTTTTATTTATAACGTATCAGCCTATAACAAGCCGCTGTGCAACAGATTAACCCTTTGAGTGCCTGATGGGTGTGCAACTCATTTCTCCACAATACACTGCATACCTCTTTTCCACTCAAGGGGTTACAAATTATATTAATATTCCACGAAGTAGAAAAAAACAAATCCCAGTTTTGAATGCAATGTTACCCTGAAGGATATTATTATATTTTATTTAAATAGGATCAAAAAATACCAAACTGCTGTACAAGGGATCAAACCTTTGAGTGCTTGTGGGATTTATGAAATAGATTTCACATCTTTCTGGAGCTCAAATGGTTTAAAAACCATCTTATTATAATTTTAAATTGAGTATCTGGAGTAAATAAATGTATTGTTTGTTTATAAGAACTAGCGTATTGTGCAGTGCTGTAGACAGAGATAGAACGTGTGTGGAACCATCTTTATCTGGGGGGTAGGGAGTTTATTACACAGAATGCTGATGTAACCTCACTGCTCCATAGTAGAGACAGATTAAGGATCCACAGGGCCCTAGACAAGGTACCAGTTTGGGGCCGCACATCTCTTGATCCGGTGCTTCTGACCAAGGGCGGATTGTCTTATCGGGGATCTGGAATTTCCCGGTGGGCCGCTTGATCGTGGTCCGGTTGGGGAGTACTGACCTCTGGCTTGTCAGATCTCCTCTCCCTCTCCAGCCCCTGGCGGGTTTTCCGCTCCACTGACCAGCTATGCTTCTCCGGCTGCTACCCTTCGCTCTACTCCTGCCTTCCCTCTGACTCCTACTACTGCTGACGACTTTATTGCGGCCACCAACGAGCTCTGAGGTTGAGAGTGGCTGCTTCTCTTTGCAGTGCTTTCTCTGCCCACGTCATCTGTGGGTCTGTTGACAGCATCAGATTTGGGTGATAGTAAAAAAAAAATTGCCGGGGATGGTATTCCCCTACAATCCGCCCCTGCTTCTGACAAAGAGTGCTTATAGCTGGTACTGGCATTGTGGTTCTAATGGAAGTAGAAGCAACCGGGTGATGCTGGTCTCTTTCAACAAAAAGGCCATCTGACACATGGCAGCAACAGCAGGGCCTCTGTCCGTGAAACCTCGCTTGCAGCCAAGGCCCCTCATATTGCCATGGGCCCTAGCAGCCCTAGGTTGCTATAAAGGATGATCCAGCTCTGCTCCATAGGGCTTAAATAAAAATCCCACAAATTATCTGGTAACACCTCCTAAATAATAAACCCCTTTGAATTTTGTCCTTGGGGGTTATGCACTAAGGTGTGATAAAGTGGAGATGACTTGTCCAGTGATATCACTTCTCCAGTTTCTGTGTTATTTTATGGATCCAATGCACTAAGATCTCCAAAGCTGGATAAATCCATACAATAACATAGAATCTGACGGCAGATAAGAGCCATTCGGCCCAACTAGTCTGTCTGTTTTCCTACTGTAAAAACTGCAAACCTTATATGGTCCTTGGTCTTATCTTATGTTCAGAATTATCTCAAGGCATACCCACCACTATAATGATATCCAGTGAATCGCCCCAGTATTTAAAAACATCAAATGCTTTATTCGAAAAATAGGCATAAAAATACCATACAACTTAGAAAATCCATTGACCTGCAAAATGTGAAGATGACTTCTCCAGCAATATCATATCTCCAGTTCCTATGTTAATCTATGGAGCCAGTTCACTAGCATTTCTCCAGCTTTGGAGATCTTAATGTATTGGTTCCATAGAATAACATAGGAACTGGAGAAGTGATATCACTGGAGAAGTCATCTCCGCTTTATCACCTCTTTATCACTCCTTAGTGCATAACCCCCAAAATCTCCAATCAGTCCTCGATGTCACGTCCATGGGGGCGGACGTGACAGTTGCCATCAGGACCACAGAACAAACTCCACCCACTGCACATGGTAATCTCAACACCCTTAAAAGGATAGTAATACGTTATTGTTACTATCCCTCATATTGTAGATATTTGTAAAATAATGTAATAGCCCCCAGGTTCATCTCTCAAACCTTTATGGTTTGAGAGATAACCGAAGGCAAAGTTCCCCCCCTTCTCCCCCTTCCCTGAAGTCAGCGTTGTGCTGACTGCAGGGATATCCGGTCTGACTTTTATGAGGCGGCTCTGCAGCAGAGCCACGATTGCGTTAATGACAAAGAATTATTAACTGAAACAGTCTTCTCCATGTGCTTGCAAACCAAGCACATGTAGAAGACCGTTTCAGTGTAATAATTATTTTTCACTAACAGGATCTTGGCTCAGCTGCAGAGCCGCAAACCTGTCGTACAACGCTGACTTCAGGGAAGGGGGAGGGAGGGGGGAACTTTGCCTTCGGTTATCTCTAAACCATAGAGGTTTGAGAGATGTACCTGGGGGCTATTACATTATTTTACAAATATGTACAATATGGGGGACAGTAATAATAAAGTATTACTATCCCTTTAACACTTTAAGTACAAGAGAAGTATGCAATGCAAAATGCTGTGCCTTCTAGTCCTTAAAGGTTCACAGGCCCACGCAGTCTACCTCCTTCCGTTTGAAATATGTCAGGAAGACCAGATTTACATCCCAGATGCCTCTAGGCAAGGTATTGTAGGCACCCTTAGCTCCGCCCATTGCCACACCGCAATGCCTCATACCCCGTCCCCGCCATCCCATCAACTATTTCCGGGCACAAAAAATATCCTTGGCCTCTAACAAGCAAGAACAAAAAGCAATGTGTTGTGGATCTCCCTAGCATCCAAGGGGTTAAATAATAGCCTGTGTAGTAGTAAAAAAAAAACTGGTGCTCTGGACACACCCACAATTCACTCCGGCATGCAAAGGGTAAAGATAAGAGGGGAATAATTGTTAGCAGTTGTGAAGGCTCTTTTTAACCGTTTGAGTGCCAGAGAGGTAATGCAAGAGTTTAAAAAAAACAAACAAAAAAACATGCTTCATATTTGGTGATCCTGCCCCCAAATAACAATATTTGGCATCAGATCCTCTCAAGAATTAACCCCTTAACTACCTTTGACCTGCCTGGACCGTCATGCCGGTTTGGAACTTAAAGACCAGTGACGGTCCTAGCACGTCATGCAATTTCTGGGTTCACCGAGAGGCTGAACGGCAGCGGCGGAGGCATCAAGGAATTATTTATTGGGGAGGAACCATGAACATATGTCTTTGACATTATATTGCGCATCACGGACATGTGTTTGGATATTTCTCTGGGGCACCGTGAGCTGACATTTTGGATTTTTCAGGGACACGTGGCTAGTTTAACCTTTTTGTTTTTATTATAGTACCTGCAGATTTTGAGAAGAAAGAAAGAAGATAAAGATGAAGTGGACAGAAGATGAAGAAGATGGAGGATTAGCGGAAGACAGTGGATGATCAGGGTACTGAAGATCCCAACGGATGTCAGACCTACAGATAAGTCTTTATTGTGAATGGATGTTGTTAGTTTTAATGGGATTAACATAGTAACATAGTAAATTAGGTTGAATAAAGACACAAGTCCATCAAGTTCAACCTTCTCCTCATACCCCAGTAACTGAGAATTTTATAGCTTTCCTGCTATCAATTAAATTAGTCTTTATCAGACCTTCCTGATCAGCCTACTGATAAACAGTATAACTCTGTATGTTCCCTTTTGAAAGAAATGTGTCTAATCTTCTCTTTAATGTATCCATTGTATCTGCCATAACTACCTCCCTGGGCAATGAATTCCACAATTTAACAGACCTTACCGTGAAAAAACCCTTCCTCTGCTGAAGTTTAAACCTCCTTTCCTCTAATCTCAAGGGGTGTCCCCTGGTCACCTGATCAGGCCTTGGAATAAATAGCTCACCGCAGAGATCCTTGTATTGACCTCTCATATACTTGTACAATGTGATAAGGTCTCCTCTTAGTCGTCTTTTCTCTAGAGTAAATAAACCAAATTTGTTTAGTCGTTCCTCATATGCCAAATCCTCCATTCCCTTAATTAATTTTGTTGCTTTCCGCTGTATCCTCTCTAGTTCTAGTATATAGAACCGGTGCCCAAAATTTCACTGCATACTCAAGGTGAGGTCTTACCAATGATTTGTATAATGGCAAAATAATGTTATCCACTCTTGCTTCAATACCTCAGGATTTTGTTTGCCTTTGCTACTGCTGTTTGACACTGGTCACTGTTTCCAAGTTTGTAGTTGACAAGGATACCCAGGTCTTTCTCTAGCAATGAGTCACCTAAAATTATTCCATTAAGTTTATAAGTAGCCTTGGGATTGTTTCCTCCCAAATGCATGACTTTACACTTCCCCACATTAAACTTCATATTCCACGTTTGTCCAATCTGACATTGTATATAAGTCCCTCTGTAGAGAGAAAATATCCTGTTCTGAATTAATGACCTGTGAGTGCCGGTGGAGTATGCAACACTCTGCAATGCGTTGCATACCCCACTGGCACTCATAGGGTAAACCTTTTCACTTATGTTTTTAGTTACTTGGATATATTGATATGGGGCTTAGGGCCCCATATCAATACATCCACATATGACTAGTACAGAAGTCACTAGCCATGCATGTGTTAGAAACCACTGTTCTAATACAGTCTGTGGTTTTTATCACACGCTAGGGACTCAGCGCCTCGCTTTGATAGGAGCAATTTTTATGTCAAAAAAGTGAGTACCTTAAAGTGTGTTAAAGCCACCACATGTAATAGAATGCCAAATTCAACTACTTGTTCAATGTGTCCAATGGTTGCAAATGTTGTGCCTGTTGAACATTTTTACGCATCATAGTTTTTTGACAGCACAGATAATAAAATACAAAACTGCGCTTTCAAAATCACCTTGGCCAGTTTTTTTTTTTTACTGGTAGACATAGTATTGAGCCTTGGGTGAGAAGGGCTTATTATATTATGATTATGGAAAGGCTAACATATGGATCTGATAACAATGCTCATAGTCTTCTAGATATTTGGCAACCGTAAAGACAAAAGAAGAAAAGACAGTGTGCAG
The DNA here is from genome assembly GCA_037306005.1 of Rhinophrynus dorsalis. Lineage (NCBI taxonomy): Eukaryota > Metazoa > Chordata > Amphibia > Anura > Rhinophrynidae > Rhinophrynus > Rhinophrynus dorsalis. The sequence goes on along the minus strand of CM074721.1, from coordinate 28,327,687 downwards.
GAATGTCTAAGCATAGAGATCTTAGTTGACTACAATTGGTTCTTACAGGATAGGATAGTACATAAATTAATGGTGATATTAGAGTACTAGTGGACTAAAATAACTATACTGGTAGGACCGGATAAGAGGTGAGATGAAGGTGAATGTCCAAAAGAGTAACACTAAATGATGGGGAGATTGGTGCAGTGCCTCGGAGATAAGTTGGAAGAAAGCAGCTTTAGGTCAAACGATGCTTGCGTTTGCATTACAAAGTTCATCTTGAAAAGCGAAATCTGTATAAGATCTATATAACGATCTCTGAAAGATCGCTAGCTGCATCAAACACCAGTGGACTTAAAGTAAGACCGGGTATATACAAAGGTACAGGGGAACTGGAAATAAGAAGATGCCCGGAAAAGCAGGATACCAAGAAGGAGAGGGTCTGTACGAGGAGAATCGAGGTGAGTACAGGGCCGGATTTTCCATAAGGCAGAATAGGCATCTGCCTACAGGCGCACCCCACAGAGGGGGCCTGTCACTGAAATAAATTTTTTTTTTTTAATATTTTTGTTCACAGCGTTCACTCTACTCACAGTGGCAGCAGTAACCAGCCGCATAGTAAGATTTGTGCCTTCTTCGGCACAGACCTGTATGCTGTTGCTCCCTCGCGGCTCTTTAGTAATGCAGAGCGCTGGGAGATGACATCATCTCCATGACATCATTTCCCATCACTCTGCATTATTGAAGAGAAGACCACGCGGGAGCAAAAACATACAATCTGTGCAGAAGGAGTCACAGACTTTTCCTTCTGCTGGACCACGATACGGGGGGCAATGTGAAGATGATGGGGGCAGTGTGGAGATTATGGGGGCAATGTGAGGGCAAGTTGGAGATGATGGGGGCATGTTGGAGCTGATGGGGGCAAGGTGGAGATGATGGGGGCAATGTGGAGGCAAGTTGGAGCTGATGGTGCAAGTTGGAGCTGATGGGCGCAATGTGAGGGCATTATGGTTATGTGGGGGGTAATGTGGAGATTTGAAGCGTTGTGTAGGTGTCCAGTGGAGTTGGCCAATGGGGGGGGAGCGCTTCAGATTTCTGTGCCTACAGGCTCCTGAGATGTAAATCTGGCCCTGGGTGAATAACATCTACAAAGACCACTAGTACAAGGCAAGCAAACAAGAACTGGTCTGGTAAGTGCATATTAATATTATTGATATCGGTATTAACTCTACACCGCCAATTTGTCACTGATCTGAAGGCACTTCCATTTTTATTTGGCTAGGCCATGTTCTAGTGGGTGGTCCTCACTGGTACATCAAATTATGTCCCCCACACTACCTCTCCTCCTGTTTCTTCCAACTTATCTTTGAGGCACTGCACAAAACTCCCCATCATTTAGTGTTACTAAATGGACATTCACTTTCGCCTCACCTCTTATCCGGTTCAACCAGTATCGTTATTTTAGTCCACTAGTACTCTAATATCACCGTCACTTTATACACTATACTATCCTGTAAGAACCAACTGAAGTCAGCTGAGATCTCTACATTTAGAAGTTCCAGTGCACTGTCTTTACATGTATCATACCTGAGATATTCCTGGGTCCGGGTGGAAGCTCTGTCAAACAAAATCCATGAAGCCAATTGTCCCACACGTCATAACATCCTTTCTGAATCAAGAACTGTAAGGCGCTGTAGACTTACCAGACATTCATTTATATTACACATCTATAAGGGGATGTCAGATATGGGAGACTAATATTCTCTGAAACATCACATCTGGTCTACGGTGAAAATGTTGCTATTGTGGAAAATCATAAACACATCTCTCTCTAAATTTTTTCCATATCTATATATATAGACCTTTTTGGAGTGTTCACATTATACTAATAGACTACAGCATTATAGACGTGTCTTTTTGGTCATTTATACCCAGCATTAGGTGAGCGCTAGTCACTTACTCCTCTCTATTTGACAACCGTGGCTGGATTTCTTATCCCAGCATTGGTCAGTCTTATTTTATTTCAAATCTAGATAAAATCTGTTTCATATTTGGAAAATTGGTCTGCTTTTAAATCTGGCAGGAAAGGTCCTGACCTGTTTATTCTTATATGTTATTTAAAAAAAACTTTTTTTATGAAAAAATATATACTGTAGAGATTTTCCTGTTGAGTAAGATAAGGGTACTCCCACGGCTGAGAGATTTATATTTCCAGAGTTATTAAAGTTTAAACCCATGTTTTTTTACATTAACAGTGCCCTCTAGTAGTCAAATTTTAATTCGTTTTCCTGTTAGATTCTAATGGAGAGGAAAGTCAGAAACATACAGTTCTCCACAGAATGTGATAGAAACTGCCTGTCACTTCCTGTCAGTTAGAACTATCAGGAAGTAAACACAGTAAATTCACTTCCTGTCAGTTAGAACTATCAGGAAGTAAACACAGTAAATTCACTTCCTGATTATTTAAACTGCTATAAATTTTGAATAAAACATCTGACAGTGATGGGAGTGACCTTGTTTTATACATCAGGGAATGCTCTATAAAATGTGTTTTCATAAATAAAAGTTTACTGCTCCTTTAATCTCACACAATCCTCTCCTTTAATTTTTCTTCATTCTCTTGTTTTTCAATCCATCCTTTTTTTTCTTTCATCTTTTTTTTCCTTTAAATCCATACATGGCATGAGTTTTATTTGTAAGGCTGTATTTAACTTTGTACTTCACACAATATGATATGCCATCTGCATTATAGTTAATTATTTCTACAGGCACCTGTTTTCTATTGCTATGTCATACTGCAGTTTTTCTTTATTGTGACTTTTACATACGATGTTTTGGATAAAATCTCAATAAAAACTTATGTTTCAAAAAAAAAAAAAAAAAAAAAAAAGAAAGAACCACACAATTACATACCTCACAACATTTCAAATGGTCAAAGAGGGACACTTATATTTTAGGGGGTGTTGCTTGGGGGTGTGACTGGTGGGTGGGGCATTACTGAGAATTTTTAGGTTATTTCATGGCATCTTGAAAGTTCTTTGTGTAACTGAATAAATGATTTAGAACAAGACCAAAGTATTTTATTCACACACACACAAATTTATAAACACATTTACCAATGTTTTTACAGACATTAATGTGAGTTGTAGTGCTGTGGAGCAATGTAATAAACTTATATACACATACCACACTGTCTGATCTCCTAAACACATGGACACCAGGATGATACACTTATCACACACCACACAGTCTGATCTCCTACACACAGGGATACCAGAGTGATACACTTATATACACACCACACAGTCTGATCTCCTAAACACAGGGACACCAGGGTGATACACTTATATACACACCGCACAGTCTGATCTCCTAAACACAGGGACACCAGGGTGATACACATATATACACACCGCACAGTCTGATCTCCTAAACACAGGGACACCAGGGTGATGCACTTATACACACACCACACAGTCTGATCTCCTAAACACAGGGACACCAGGGTGATACACTTATACACACACCGCACAGTCTGATCTCCTAAACTCAGGGACACCAGGGTGATACACTTATATACACACCACACAGTCTGATCTCCTAAACACAGGGACACCAGGGTGATACACTTATATACACACCACACAGTCTGATCTCCTAAACACAGGGACACCAGGGTGATACACTTCTATACACACCACACAGTCTGATCTCCTAAACACAGGGACACCAGGGTGTGAAAGAGGAACACAGGGATTTGGGTCTCAAAGAGGAACTGCCCCTCCTAAAGAGAGACACTTGGGAGGTGTGGATCCTTAATATCTCCTAAAGAGACACTTGTGAGGTATGGTTCCTCCTAATATTTCCTAAGGGACACTTGTGAGGTATGGACCCCTAATATCTCCTAAAGAGGGACACTTGGGAGGTATGGTTCCCTAATATCTCCTAAAGAGGGATACTTGGGAGGTATGGACCTCTAATATCTCCAAAACAGCTACACTTGGGAGGTATAGATCCCTAAAATCTCCTAAACAAGGACACATGGGAGGTATGGAACCCTAATATTTCTTAAAGAGGGACACTTGGGAGGTATGTATACCTAATATCTCCTAAAGAGGGACACATGGGAGGTGTAGATCCCTAATATCTCCTAAAGAGGGACACATGGGAGGTACGGACCCCTAATATCTCCTAAAGAGGGATACTTGGGAGGTATGGATCCCTAATATATCCTAAAGTGGGACACTTGGGCGGTATGGACCCCTAATATCTCATAAAGATGGATACTTGGGAGGTATGGACCCCTAATATATCCTAAAGAGGGACACTTGGGAGGTATGGACCCCTAATATCTCCTAAAGAGGCACACTTGGGAGGTATGGACCTCTAATATCTCCTAAAGAGGGATACTTGGGAGGTATGGACCCCTAATATCTCCTAAAGAGGGACACTTGGGAGGTATGGACCTCTAATATATCCTAAACAGGGATACTTGGGAGGTATGGCCCCCTAATATCTCCTAAAGAGGGACACTTGGGAGGTATGGCCCGCTAATATCTCCTAAAGAGGCACACTTGGGAGGTATGGACCCCTAATATCTCCTAAAGAGGCACACTTGGGAGGTATGGACCCCTAATATCTCCTAAAGAGGGACACTTGGGAGGTATGGACCTCTAATATATCCTAAAGAGGGACACTTGGGAGGTATGAACTCCTAATATCTCCTAAAGAGGGACACTTGGGAGGTATGGACCTCTAATATATCCTAAAGAGGGACACTTGGGAGGTATGAACCCCTAATATCTCCTAAAGAGGGACACTTGGGAGGTATGGACCCCTAATATCTCCTAAAGAGTTACACTTGGGAGGTATACCATTAAAACAACCCCTACCATACTATAAAAAAGGGGACAGCACTATGAAGTTGTAACCACTTTATTCCTTGTTCAAAATACATATGAAACAGATTAAAATTTTATTCAACCCTTTAAGTGCCAGAGAGATATCCAAAGGGTTAAATATTTCTTTTTTCTTTTCTTTTTTTTTTTCTTATAAAAATTATCACAAACTGTACACTCCATGACAAATCATTTTGAGGTTTTCTTGTTACAGTTATTAATCTGCAATGACAAACACCTTCCAGAGCAGACATTAAAAATACTGAAATGCAATACATCTTTAAGGTCTAGTGCAAAAAACATTGACCATCGGTAATACAAGAAATATATAGATATATCCTTCATAGCTCAAGTTTCACAAATTTTTTTTTTTTTTTTTTTTTTTAGAGCATACAAAAAAGCCAGTTACACAATTTCCAAAAATCCTTTGTTGATACATAAGCTGGAGAAATTGACTTTAACAATGCCAAAGTATTAAATCACAAACCCCATTGAAAAATTCACATTGTTTGGAACACAAAGAAAAAAGATACAAAACGCTCAAGTATTTTATTGGATTACAGTCAGCCGACAACATTTAGTACAGGTACTTATCACTCTGTCGCTGTCTCTGCATACCTGGGAACTTTCTTGTGTTGAGGGCTCATGTGCTGCGACTAGGAGTGTGAAAATGACGCGAAATGCATCATAAAGTGGGCTGAGCTTAACTGGGTGGACAGTTCTTAATCAGGTTTGGGCTGGGAAGTGTGCGTAACAGGGTGGAATGAGAAGAAGTGGGCGGAGTTACCCAGGAAACTCACCAAAGCTGAAGAATCAGTCCTCAGAGACCTGGTGATTAACTCTAAAAACCCACATCTCCGGGGCAGATCCAGAGAGTTCCCAGGTACTTATCTCAGTAGATTGTGCTAAATCCTTCGGATGTATGTACAAAGAGGAGTGAAACAATTCTGGGGAAAAAATCTATTGTACCACAGAGCGCAAATAAAGAGGTTTCAATGCATTGCTTCAGGAGATATAGACATTACATCTAAAATGATCTTTAGTTATATATATATGCTTAAAGGGATAGTAATACTTAAAATGTAAAAAAAAATATGTTGTAGGGTTTATCCCCCTGAGTAAAACAAGAGTACTCCCACTACTGAAAGGTGTTTCATTCAAAAGTTATTAATTTTCAAAGTTGAATTTATTAGGTGCAATATCACAGTGGCCTGAAATTGTACAGTGGCGCTGTTGCTACACCATCCTATGGAGATTTATGGTCAATTGACCAGAGCTGTCCATAGGATCGTGTAGCAACAGCGCCACTGTACAATTTCAGGCCACTGTGATATTGCACCTAAAAAATTCAACTTTGAAAATTAATAACTTTTGAATGAAACACCTTTCAGCAGTGGGAGTACTCTTGTTTTACTCAGGGGGATAAACCCTACAACGTATTTTTTTTTAGATTTTAAGTATTACTATCCCTTTAAAGGAAAATTAATACCTAGTATTAAGAACTCCACATTTATCATATAATGGCCAGAAAATCCTAATGGCCCTCGAAGATTTTCCTTTTTCCAAGAGATAACATCATCAATCGATCCTGGTTGCCATGTCTATGGAGGAGGACACGACAGTTGCCTGCAATTTTTTCAGAATAAAGCGGGCCGAGTGCATGAGCCTACTTAACCCTGCCTACTTAACCCTTTAAAGACCAGAAGGGTTTTCCATATATTTACTGACTGAAGATTGTCCCTCGCTGCATCCACCCAGTTCCAGGAACAGATTGTAGCTCTAAGGAGAAGCGGCCAGAAGTGGCGGGAGGGGGACCTTTTTACATGTAATATCTTTGGAACTACATCAAAGTAAGTGATTAATCATAGTGCAGCGTATGCATTTTACAATAGAGAAGACTCGGAGATCTACTTTATGGCAGTCATTGCTATCCCTTTCATATAAAATAAGTAATTAGTACAGATGCTACCTGTAAATTCATGATCTTTAAAATATTAACACAATTTCATTTTTAGATGATAATGTTCCTTTAAAGCAATGTAAATTATTAATTTTTTACCCTGTGGTGCAGTTGTTTTTTTCTAGAATTGCTCCACTTTTCTCTTTGAATACAGCCCTCTGTACATTACCTTCCTTGTCTAATATGCCTTTTATTGTGTGATTGCCAGAAGGGTGTCCATATTCAGTGAATTGCTTCATACCCCCTTTGGCATTCAGAGAGTTAAAGCCTTGGATATCTCCAATACAATGAGTGATTTTACTGCTGGGTAAAACCAGGGAACTGTCAGGAGATGCTTAATTCCAAAAGTATTAGAGCCCAGACTTGTTTGTTTTTATACGTCATAATTTGTATTTGTTTTTTTATCGAAACTGCAATATTATGAAAAGTCAGCACTAGGCGATGCTGTTGCTATTGCTGTCTATGATAAGGTTCAATTGGGAACCAGAAGCTATCAAAAATCGACAACAGAAATATCAATCTTAAAGTCTGGTTTTAGCTATAATACTAAGCACATCTCAACCGTGGGATTACCACTGCTTCACCCAACAGAAATAGCCATTCAGTTTTGTTTTTCCATGAAAAAAAATTGCCATTCTTATAAAGAAACACTAGTGATAACGTAAATTGTTCTTATGTGAAAGATCATATTGTATCAAAACATCTATATATCTATAATCTAGCTATCTATCTAAGTATAAACTATCTATCTATCTATCTATCTATCTATCTATCTATCTATCTATCTATCTATCTCATATCTATCTATCTATCTCATATCTATCTATCTATCTATCTATCTATCTATCTATCTATCTATCTATCTATCTCATATCTATCTATACCTGGGAATGTTTCTGTCCGTAGCACCTGAAGAAAGCAGTAGGGATGGAAGTGGCAGTGTCCAAATGATGTATTTCACATCATAATATGGGTGGGGCTTAACATGATTGGGAGGGACTGGAAGGTGGAAAGGCGGGATTTGCCCTGAAAATGGGACAGGGAGTTTGAGGAATAGGGTGGGGAAGTGGGAGGGGTTACCAGAGGATTCTCTAACTAGAGAATCACTCTGTGCCCTGAGACCCAGCAATTAACTCAGAAAACCAAGTAGAAATGGCAAGTTCCCAGGTATGTCGATAACTTTATCCAATGTTTTTTTTCTACAAATTTCTCTGTAGACTTCAAAATGAATCAGTTAGACAAACCACTGATTTATCAGCTGCAATGTAGGCTTATGTTATAACAATGCCTTTTATTATAAGAACAAGATGCCATTTAGCATGCTGTCCTTTAACCGTACGAGAACCAGAGGGTGTTCAGTGCATTGCTCCGCAATACATTGCACACTCCTTTGGTCATCAAAGGCATCAGCAAGAGCTGTAGCTATTTGTTTTTCTCAGTAAACACTTCGTTAAATAAAAACATAAGAATATATTAGTCTTCACAAATCACATCAGTTTGGCATCAATAAGTATTAAACATACCAAAAACAGGCCAGTACATTTTGTTTCACCCTTTGAGTGCCAGAGAGAGTGTGTTGGATACCTATCTGGCATGCAAAAAGTTAAAGAGCAACAGTGTAACATGGGTCTGTTATCGCCCATGTTGGGTTAAAAAAAAAGTGCTATTTTTGTGTTACGGGCCATGTTGTTGCTTAGGACTTCTAACAATAACCCCCATTCAGTGGTGTATCTACAGAGGGAGGTTCAGAGCTGCAGTTGTGATGGGGCCCAACATCCAAGGGGCCCATCATCCCCAGAACCAGTTGGCATATCTGGAAAATCTCCGGATTTGCCACGGAAACTGCAGTTTCTGCAGCTCATTACCTGGTCTCCAGGGACAGACATTGATTCTCCGGTAGTGGGGAGTTTCTGCTCCTTTCCAACCTGTTCCTCCCATCTCCCACCCTCTTCTCTTCCTCCCCCACCCAGTTCCTCCCATTTCCCACCCACATTTGGGGCTATCCTTTTGAAATGTCGCCCACTATTGGGCAACCAACTAAACGTCTCATTAACCATGTCGCTGGGATGAAAAGGGTGACATGAGAATCTCACACGCATCAAAAGGAGGAGATTCTCATGTTGCGGGCTTAAGCATCGCTCATTTGAGCTCCCACATCAAAAGGCAGAGATTGTCATCAACATACTTTGCTGATATGTGTGTCTTCATAGGTGGACTATAGAAATGTCGCCATGAAGGCACAACAGTTCTGTGTGTACTCCCGCTCTCCTTCCCCTCACTGTCCGTGGCTCAGGCGCGTAATTCACCCCTACAGTATTTGCACATGTTGAAGCAGTATATTTCACAAAAATACTGAAGCAGAAATTAAATATAGTGCAAATGTCTTTGCAGATGGTGATATGATTTTTTAATTTTTATCACTATAAACCGCGGACACACATATCATCAAGGTATATTTATGACAATCTCAGCCTGTTTATGAGAGACACTTAAGCCCGCGACATGAGAATCTTGTCCTTTTGATGAGGCTGAGATTCTCATGTCTCCCTTTTCATCACAGCTACATGGTTAATGCTCTGTTTAGTTGGCTTATTTTCATAGTGAACCCATTTGGGACACATGTATTAATCCCTTCCCCACACTGAAGTTACCCCACCCCTTTATGATACCAATTGCTTCATTTATATCCCCCAGATAGATATTACGCACATTCTAATCCAGGAAGTCGTTTACCAAAAGCTTCTTGAATTGCGCATAAAAATCCGCTTTTATGATAGCACTATGAAGACATATAAAATCATGCGCAACAGAACTTCCTGCGATAGATACATTCAGTATTACTCCCAGACAGATTTGTTAATCCAGACCACGCCCACAAAAAATATGCGCAGCTATTCGCTAATCTCGATTTTTCTTGCATAATTCAACATCATATGCAAACGCATTCACTAGTGATTTTCACAATAACGATCATGCATGTTTCCTGCATTCCGCCATTGGAGTCTGAACACAAAGAATCCACTTCCATGGACACAATATTTAGTAGTAATTAAAGATTAACTTTACAGAACTACATAGAATTGATTCATGGTGGTAATCAGGATTTTCTGCCCGTATTAACAGGATAGTAATATACAGAAAAAAATGATATATTGTAGGGTTTATACTCCTGAGTGAAATGAGCGGAGAGGTGTTTTATTCAAACTTGAATTATTTAGGTGCAGTGTCTAAATGGCCTGAAATGTTACAGAGGCGCTGCTGCTACACCACCCTATGGAGATTTATGGTCAACTCACCAGAGCTGCCCATAGGATGGTGTAGCAACAGCGCTACTGCAACATTTCAGGCCGTTGATATATTACATCTGCAAATTCACCTTTGAGCTGTAATAACTTTTGAGTAAAACACTTCTCAGCAGAGGGAGTACACATGTTTTATGCAGGAGGATAACAACTCCACGGCCCAAATACTATGAAGATTAATTGGAGCTGCTTTTTTTGTGAAACATTACTATCCCTTTAAATGGGAGGGGAAATGGGAGGAACAGGGTGGGAGGAGTGGGCAGAACAGGTGGTAAAGTAGGCGGGGTTATCACTGCACTTCCAATAGCCTGAGAAATCAGTCTCTATCCCCAGAGACCCAGTAACTCATTCTAAACACTGGAGTCTCAGCGCAGATCCACGGATCTCACTGGTACGGATATCACAGTATGAACTGTTCAATAATACTAATATCCGCGCTCTTAATTCTCAAAAGATAATCATATATAGCATTACAGCCTTCAGACCATATAGTTCAGCGGGGGTGCTCTCATTCCGTCCACCTCTCTCCACAGTAGGACAATACAACTATACACTACAAACCAGCAAATGAGGCGCTCCCCACTTATTGCCGCGAGGCAAGAAGATTTTAATACAACAGTAAATTCTGCCTCGCAGCAATAAGTGGCGAGTGCCTCATTTGCTCGTTTATACTGTACAGTATGAACTGTTATTATTAACCCTTTGAGTGCCCGAGGGGTACGCAATGCATTGCTTTGCAATATGTTGCGTACTCCTCTGGCACTCAAAGGGTTAAGCCCAAGTCACAGCTGGCCAGGTTTCACTGCTGCTCAGAAACAATAAGCGGCTGATGTACTGCGAAGAACTGCTGCAATTCCGGTACAAACCAACTACATGAATAAAAATGTCCACTAATTTAAATGGGGCTTTTAACCCCTTGAACGCTACATGCATTAGATACCTCACTAGAATTCAATGATTTAAACCCCCCATTTACAGTGTGCTTAATATGGAAAATGCTTATTTTGTAGGGGTAATCTTGCTAAGTAAAACAAGGATGCTTCCACTGCTACAATAGATGCTTCATTTGTAAAATATTACATCTCAAACTTGCAGTTATTTGGGGTTTTGGGTACGTTCATTTCATGGCCTGAACTTGTAGGGTGGCGCTGTTGCTAAAGAAGTTCGTGGAAAGGTATTCTCATTGACAGTAACAAAAGCGCCACCTTAAAATGGCAGCCATGGAAGTACTGCAGCACAAATTAAAAAAATAGAGCATATTTGAGTGGTAATGACTTTTGAATTAAGCGTATCCTAGCAGTAGGGCTACTTTTGTGTTACCCAGCAGGATACATACAATATATATATTTTCCATATTACATGATACTTTTGCTTTAATCTTTTGAACGCCACGGAGTAGGCAGTATATTGCAAAGCACCCTCTTGCATTCAAATGGTTAAGTCAGTGGAATTTAGGGAATTTCGATTTGTCCCTATGGTGCAGATGGTTTGCACAATAATGTCTCCTTCATCACCTCCTTCCACTCTTTCCCTATGAACAGAAATGCTGTCTAAACTACACAGTTCACAATTTAAATTACAACATAAAAAGTCTACGCAATTTCTTCAGCACGACACCAACTTAAAGAGGCAGGATACTTTTTTTTACGAAAATATATGTTATAGGATTTTTTTCAGCTGAGTAAAAAAACAATACTTTCACTGCTGGGAGTTGTTTTATTCAAAAGTGATAATCCTTTAAACTGGTAGGAAGTGATAAGGCTGCTACCACTACATTCTATGGAGAGCTGTCAGTGACTCACACTTCCCATAGACTGCTACAGAATAACTCACTGATCACAAGGGGGGTTATGCACTAAGGTGTGATTAAGTGGTGATAAGGTGGAGATGACTTCTCCAGTGATATCACTTCTCCATTTCCTATGTTATTCTATAGAAGCTATATACTAAGATCTCCAAAGATTTAGAAATCTTAGTGCATTGGCTCTATAGAATAAGAGCGAAATTGGAGAAGTGATATCGTTGGAGAAGTCATGACCGTTTTATAACCATCTTATCACACTTTATGTATCTCGGCCAGAGAGACACTAAGGGAGGGGTTTAAATGTTAGCTTATCAAATATGCTAGTTTCTGTTACAATTCAGTTTTGCTATTGATACAAATAATCTGTGGGGTTATGCACTAAGGTGTGATTAAGAGGGATTAAGGTGGAGATGACTTCTCCAGTGATATCACTTCTCCAGTTCCTATGTTATTCTATGTAGCCAAGAAAAGCAAAGCAAGAAATGGCAGTTGGTGCAGTAGAAAATTATGGAATGTTAGAATCTGATTGCCATGCTTTGTAGGTTTGCATCAACTAACAAATGAATAAAAATAAATATTTTATAAGCCATTGTCTTAAATAAAAGTGACCAAGGTAAATAAAGATGATTTTATAAGCTCTTTTAAAATAGCATATTTGTTACAAAGTTACTCTTCCACTTTAACTTTCTGGCCACTAGATGGCACTTTTAAGCTAAATTCACAATGACGATTTGTTTGATGTACTAAAATCACATATGAAACTTACAATAAAAAAATGTAATTAGCACATTTTCCAAAGCTATTTGAATCTACTTTTCCGCTCATAATGCTTTTCTTGAGATGGCTCCATAGAATAACATAGGAACTGAAGTAGTGATAAACTGGAGAAATAATCGCCACGTTATCACCTTTTAATCACATCCCCTTGGGAACTAGAGGTTAATGCGAACTGACAGTCCTATAATATAAAAGGCCAGAATGTTTGTGCGATGCAGTTATGTGGAGTAGAGACTGCCCGACCACTCAGAATGCTGGGAGAATTCTGTACGTTCGGGCAGTCTCTACTGCGCATGGCTGCATCACGGCAGTACGCAGAGCAGGACCGGCCTCTTTACCTCACCGGACTTTGGCCCATGTACACGGGCTTTTACACTAGTTTATAAACAAATAGATACACATAGCTAATGTGAAAGAGATTTCAAAATCTTTCAGGCCTATATTACCCATTTTTTTAACCCCTTAAGGACCGGTGGTCCTGGGACATTTCCGTCCCATAATGACCGCATAGGAGCACTTGGACGCTCCGGTATACGTGACCTGTCGCGTGTATCGGCGCGTCATTATGGGGCCTGATAGAGATCGCTCCGATCATGGAGCGGTCAATTTCAGGCCCTATTTTTACTTACAGCGCTCCCGGTAGAGCGCTGTAAGTAAAAAGTATGTGACGTACTATGACCGTCATCGGTCCTTGAGTATTTCAAGGACCGTGACGGTCCTGGTACGTCAAGGGTCCTTAAGGGGTTAAACTTCATGCAACAGTTCCTGAGATATTTAACTTTATTCATTTGTGTGTTGAAAGTAGAACTGACACCTTATAACAACGTAGGCTCAGTTGAAATAGCCTACAAAATCCTCTATATTTACCTTAACCATCTTCTATTTAATATTTTATAAGATATTTAGCTTCATTTATTTTCAGGTTATTTATATTAGGCAGGACTGGCTAAAGATGCTGTGTGCCAAATACTAACTTTCCACAATTCTCAAGCAATCTGCTAGACGGCTGTGCCAGCCGGTACTTCTAATTACAATAAACTGACAAATAACGACATAAACGAATGCTTTAAATAAAAAACTTGTTAAGAGAAATACTGATTATGAAAGCTATTTCAAATGAACCTAAGCCATCACAAGGTGTTAATTCCATTTTAAGCAAATCAACTAGTAATGCAGAACAGTGTGGAATGTTAGTATGTGGCTGGCAGGAAATGGCAGTTGGTGCAGTAGAAAATTATGGAATGTTAGAATCTGATTGACATGCCTCGTAAGTTTGCATTAACTAACAAATAAATAAAGATAAATATTTTACAAGCCATTTTCTTAAATAAAAGTGACCAAGATAAATAAAGATGATTTTATAAGCTCTTTTAAAATAGCATATTTGATACAAAGTTACTCTTCCACTTTAACTTTCTGGCCACTAGATGGCACTTTTAAGCTAAATTCACAATGGTGATTTGCATGATGTACTAAAATCACATATGAAATTTACAATAAAAAAATGTAATTAGCACATTTTCCAAAGCTATTTGAATCTACTTTTCCACTCATAATGCTTTTCTTCATATTCAGTATTACAGCATCAACATCACACACTAACCTGGTGTGATAACACTGTCGGACTAAAACTTGCAACAAGATGTATTACTTTGCAAAATGTGCTGAGTTTTTAAGCAGTCTTTACAGTCCTCTACCACACAATAATTCCAGGTTCATGCGTCTTTATCGTGTTCAAATCATTGTAATTCCGTTGCCAGTGTGAACCAATCCGTCATGCAACAAAGTAACAGTTTAAACTATAATAACTCTTGAAATACACATCTCCAGCAGCCTACGTACCCTTGTTTTACTAAGCAGAATAACTCCTATAATATATGTTTTCATAAATAAAGGTTTGCTTGTCCTTTAAGAAAAAAACAAATATTTAAATATATATATGTATATTACAACAGTTGGAAGAAGAGGCAACATTTTTACAAAACATAATTTCTTAAATTCAGAAATACTTTGCTGTTGTTTCTTATCAAATGAGTTTTGCTCGATTTTGAATTGAGAATCGGAATGCGTTATGTCTGTCATTTGATGCACAACAGGGCTACATATATTTCTACACCTGAAAGGGAAATATAGGCACTGTATAATGAATGCTAGCGTTTCCCTTTACCCTGCAGCCATTACAGGCCACCGGGTGAAGCATGTTATGAAAACATTCAAGTCTTGTGTTCTGTGAAGCTTTGCAAAACGCGTTTTACGTTTCAGAAATACCATATTTACCTGAATATAAGACTACAGTTTTTCTGTCTAACTCTGCAAGGGCCAGATGGATGCGCAATGGATTGAAAAGTAATACGCTGCACACAGCTCTAGTCTTTTAACCCTTTCGTGCTAAAGGGGTATGCAACGCATTGGTTTGCAATCCATTGTGTAACCCTCTGGCACTCAAAGGGTTACAGGTTAAAGTAGTCCGCTCACCTTGAACTGAAGCTTGTATATTTGAAAACTTAATTCGAAACTACCTTAAGCTGACATATTAATGGGGAAACTAGACTTGTTATGGAGCTGTCCAGTGCAAAATATAGGACAAATATACATTCCCAAAATTCCAGTTTTAATAGGTTTTTTAACCCTTCTAGTGCCAGAGGTATCCAATGCATTGGGGTTAAAATTCCTATTTAAATCAATGGGTATTTTTAATTTGTCTGCTATGGTGCAGTGGGTTTGACCTACAAAGACCCCAGTTATTCACTTTGGCTGTGCTAACAGCTTAAAGGAACAGTAACACCTAAAAGTGAGCTGGGGTTATACATACATTTAACTACCCTTTACGTTAAGCTAGCATCTTTTCTGAGGCCTAAAATCTAGTCTTACGCATGCCCTGAAGGAACAGACATTTCTGATGATTCCAGGGCTCCCATTGATTGTCCAGTATTATCTGTAAATGGGCTAAGATAAGATAACTGCCTTTCTGAATACAAGAGATGTGGGCACTAATCACAATCAATTCGCTAATTTTAGTTTCACCTCTCAGTGCAAACAGCACAAACAACATTTGCCTTGCGCATTCTTCTGGCACTCAGAGGGTTAAATGAATGCTCTTTGAACAGGATGATTTTCACAGGGTTAAAGATTATATTATAGGGATGTGGCATATGAACAATGAATCTTTAATGTGCTATTTAAAGGTATATTAACCTATATCTGTTTTGTTTTGTTAGTGTTGTTTTATCTAAAGGACTGGCAGATGTATAGTTTAGGACTGTGGTCTCCGACTGCATTCCTAGAGGCCCATGACAGTGCAGGTTTTTGGGAAAGCCATGATTTTGCACAAGTGGCATTAATCAGCTCAGCGATATTGACTGCAACACCTGTACAATATCAGGGAAATGCCAAAATTGTGCACTAAGACCCCTAGGAACAAAGTAACCATCTGAGTGACAGAGAGGTAGCCAATGCACATACCTGAGAACTTTTGAGACAGGGCTACCCGGAGGGTAACCCTGTCAGTGCCAACCGGGGGGAAAATGACGTGATTCGCGTCATAAAAGGGGTGGGGCTTAGTCACGGAGGGGGGCGGGACTAAAAAAACCCTGCAAAATGTATCTTAGAGGGCGGGGAGTGGGAGGAACCAGGCGGGACTGAGCACAAATGGGCAGAGTTTCTATTTAAAGTCTGCCCACCCGGTGATCCACACGTTGCCCCGGAGACCCGGTAATTCAGCCTGAAATCCGGAGTCTCCGGGGCAAAACCGGAGAGTTCCCAGGTATGCCAACGCAATGTGCTGGATACCTTCTCTGGCACTCATAGGGTTAAGAGATATTGATCATTTTATTTCTGAAAAGAGATCTCTTTCAGTGCAACACCAAAAGCTAATTAAGCTCTCAGTTCAGTACAGACCAACGTGTGGAGCATCCAATCGGTGGCTCTTTCCCCTGTAAGAAGAGTTTATATTTTATTTTGTTTTATCTTGCTATCCTATATAATAATTCGCTAAAACATGTGTAACGACGCTCTGTGACCAGCTGGTACTGTTTCAGCTGCAGCGCGGGCAATCTCTACTGAGCATGACTGCACCGCGACCACCTGGCACTATATCAGCCGAGGCATGGGCAGTCTCTACTGCGCATGACTGCCCTGTGACCGGCTGACAGTGGCACTGTGGCCCGTGTAACGGGCTCTTGAACTAGTATTGCTATATATGAGCTTGGGACTTGTTTTACTTTATGTTCTAAATCGAAGATCTGTTTATCACGGTCGGGACATGACAATTTCCAGTTGTCCCGATCAAGATAATACTACTTCCGCTTACGTTTTATTTACATTTTTTGGCATTTTATTTTTAGATTAATATTTTCATTTTATAATACGGGAGTGTTTAATGTAAAATCTAACATATGAGTCTAATGTAAGTTCAATATATGAGTTTTGACACATTATTTTACCCTATCCATCCATTGAACCAATGAGCATGTAGGGAGGGCTATTTAAACGTGAGAGCTGTACAATTGTTTGTTTAATGTTTTTTCCACGGTAGAGCCAATTCGTCTTAAAAAAGCAGTTTTTAACTGTGAAACACATCAATGCTCCTTTTTGGCTTATCCATTTGTGATGCATTAAGAATTTTTATTAAAAGTGTATTTTTTATTGATACTTCTTTGAAGATTTCTTCATTTAATACGAATTTCATTAAAAAAATCCTAGTTCCAGTGCCTGGTCCTGGATTCCTGAGCACAGACACAATAATTTCTCTGCAGGCTCTTTAGTTGGGTTTGAGTATAGACGTGTTCCAGCCATTGAACGTTGTGAGTATATAAAAATATTATTTTATAATTACTTGTTGTTTAAGTGACCAGGCACTACTGGACGCCCCTATTTCTTTTCATCTTCTCTGTAAAAAGACCTGCCAATGATGTTAGGGCTGAATTGCGTGTACCGATAGACTAGAGGTGGTTTGAAAAACTCACTGTGCCACCTCACTGTTCTTGAATTCAGTGTCATTTTGTTGCGCTCACATCCCCCATAGACCTTAGTAAGGGCCTTTCAAGCCTTACACTAAGTCTCAATGGAGGTTGCATAATTAACCGGTGAAGTTTATAGCTCCGAGCCACAAATGTCTGCATTACGTTCAAGCCCACTACCAGCCAAGACGGGGAAGACAGCTGGCAGGATCTGCGCAGTGCTGTCCAGATTTATTACCATTGGAGAAAACATGATTATAGCCTTTTAATTAACATATTGCAGTACTCAGAAAGATCCCTTTTCAGAAATAAAATTATAAACTATCTCCTAAACAATGTATCTACTGGGCTTTTGGCTAGCATGATACAGAAGTAATTTTGAATGAAGTTTTCAGCTATGCAAACTTGAATTGGTGGCGACAGGTCCCCTTTAAGAATTAAAAAAAAAAAAATAATCCAAGAGTCATCTTATATTTGCATAACCAGTATATAATATTTTTGAAGAAAAAAAAAATTAAAAGGGATCCTTTTATAGTCAGGATGATCTTATATTTGGGCAAGTATGGTAGTTTGGCAGCTTTTAATTTATTTGACAATATGCTGAAAAAGTCAGCAAACCACAACATCCACTGTGGATGATTCGGCATTCATTTGCTTTGGTCTGCTGCCTTATTCTCTATGGTTGTGTATGTTCCATTCCCCAAGTTCTAAACACAAAAGGAAGAAGTAAACACTACTTCCTGGTACCACGACAGGAGCTGCTGAACTTTTTTCATGTAGCATAAGGCTCTTGAGTTCTCATCAACTGTCACTGTAATAAAAAGCACTGTGTTGGTATTATATTTATATGCACAGATACTTTTATATATCTATGTATCTATATGAATATATATATATATATATATATATATATATATATATATATATATATATAGTTTTGTAGTTCAAGGACCGCACTCACAGGACTTCCAGATGCTTCAAATTTGTGCAAAGTTTATTATCAATGTTTCGGCCCTGCCTTGGGCCTTTGTCAAGATATGACAAAGGCCCAAGGCAGGGCTGAAACGTTGATAACTTTGATAATAAACTTTGCACAAATTTGAAGCATCTGGAAGTCCTGTGAGTGCGGTCCTTGAACTACAAAACTGTATGTATCTTTGATGGAACCAGGCACCCAGGCCATTGATTTTGATTGGAAGAGTGCTAGGACTTATATGTTTGGTGTGTATATATATATATATATATATATATATATATGTATATATATATATATATATATATATATATATATATATGCGCATGATGTGCTTCTTTGGGCTTGGTGGCCATTTTCTTGTAGCCCACCAGCACAGTTGTCACTTTCTATCACAGCAGCAATGGGCAGTTCTTCTTCTAGTATTGAGAACGCTGAGGTTCCATCATGGCAGAATGCGTCCTTCCATACAACTGTCTATCTAAACCAGGGGTGGACAACATTTGGCAATACAGCAACTTTTGGACTACAACTCCTACTTAGCCAGCGCCTTGTAAACTAAGGATGATGGAAGTTCTAGTCCAACAACAACTAAAGAGATACAGGTTGTCCAGCCCTGACCTAACATAAGGTGGTGGTAACACATTTTATGCCTTGGATGCATGATATGGCTGCATACAGTGAACTGCACACCCAACCTGCAGATCAGACATTGGGAAGGCAGTGTTTGCCTAGTTGTCATTGAATAGATCTACCTTTAAAAACAGGTAACCCTAATGACAATTAAACACAGCTATTTAAATATACAAATGCACAAACAGTCATCATTATGAACCAACTTCATAAAAGCTAGACATGCAAAATATCTCCCAAATGCCATGACAAAAATATAAGAAAAGATGTTATTTTACACTATTAAAGTGACAGTCAACTTCCTTTTTATTTAATATATTCTGCAAGTGAATAGTATGCAATTTCAGATTTCTTATACTTTATATTCTTTTTTTAATCACCTATTTAATTACACCTGTATGTTCCTGATAGGAAGCTCTCTCAATTTCTTTCCAGAGAGATACATTATATCACTATGTCTGAAAGCTCATGGATATAGAGATCCAGAAAGTTGAGGGGGAAAATAATAAAAGTATAAGTAATTTGACTGCATGTTTTATGCCGTTTTATAATATGTAAAGTCATAAGGAGGATAGCTGTCTCTTTAAGAATTCTATACTATGTATGAGTATAAAAATATGCACCCCATTCCATTATAAGTAAAGCATCACCTGAACTCAAATACCTTTGCAAACTATTACTGTGTCCCAAGGGGTCTTGAAACAACAGATCAATATGTCACAGTAAAGGCCACGTTCAGGAAGGTAAAGGGCACAATTCTGGAGTAGACTAATTGCACCAACATGAAAATTCCCAGTGAGGATTTTAACTCTTTGAGTGCCAGAGGGGTGTACAGCGCATTGCAAATCAATATGTTGGACAGACTTTTGACACTCAAAGGGTTAATCTCTTGATTGCTAGTGGGGGTCTCCATTGCATCTCAGAGCGCCTAAAAATCATTATAAATACCAACACTCCCAATAAGGCATAAGGACATTTTTAGAATCCATTCGCAACAACGAAAAATAATGATTTTTTTATAAATTTGCCCCAGTGGTCTTTGCTGCTGTTCACAGATTTTTGTGCAATACACAAGCCTGGTTCTGTTACACTACAGCTGTGAAGTAGACAACGGATTAATGCACTGCTTACATTAATTTCCTTTCTCCTCTCTTTTAATTCCTTTTTTATGCATTTTGTGTATTTGATCTAGCTATATCGATAAAAACAAAACATTACTTTTAGGAAATCTCAATCTAGCTAAATGTATACAAATAAAACTACTTTTAGGAAATCATATTCTAGCTATATGTATACAAACAATAATTACTTTTAGGAAACCATATTCTAGCTAAATGTATACAAATAAAACTACTTTTTGGAAATTGTATTCTAGCTAAATATATACAAATAATAATTACTTTTAGGAAATCATATTCTAGCTAAATGTATACAAACAATAATTACTTTTAGGAAACCATATTCTAGCTATATGTATACAAACAATAATTACTTTTAGGAAACCATATTCTAGCTAAATGTATACAAATAATAATTACTTTTAGGAAACCATATTCTAGCTAAATGTATACAAATAATAATTACTTTTAGGAAACCATATTCTAGCTAAATGTATACAAATAATAATTACTTTTAGGAAACCATATTCTAGCTAAATGTATACAAATAAAACTACTGTTAGGAAATTGTATTCTAGCTAAATGTATACAAATAATAATTACTTTTAGGAAATCATATTCTAGCTATATATATACAAATAATAATTACTTTTAGGAAATCATAATCTAGCTATATATATACAAATAATTACTTTTAGGAAATCATAATCTAGCTATATGTATACAAATAATAATTTCTTTTAGGAAATCATAATCTAGCTATACGTTTACACATAAAACATTACTTTTAGGAAATCGTAATCTAGCTAAATGTATACACATAAAACATTACTTTTAGGAAATCATATTCTAGCCATATGTATACAAATAATAATTACTTTTAGGAAATCGTATTGTAGCTATATGTAAACAAATAATAATTACTTTTAAGAAATTATTTTCTAGCTATATATATATCAGGGCTTAAAATTTGAAGTCCTTTGCTACTAGCCAGACCTGAAAAGTTACTCGTCACTGCAAGCCATAACATACCCACCAGGGCTGAATTTCTACTCGCCAGGGCTAAATTTTCACTCGCTATTGGCTAGTGGCGAGTGAAAATTTTGAGCCCTGTATATATATATATATATATATATATATATATATATACATACACAAATAAAACATTATCCCCCCATGTAATCCTGATGTATTCCTGATAGTCGGGTGTAGCAGACTAACTCCTTTGCAAAAGGTCTCTCTCGAATTCAAGTCCATCCCCTGTTTGTCAGGAAATAAACTAAGAATGCTGCCCTAGGATCAAGGATATATGGAGGGTTCATGTTCCTCCTCCCCTTGTATCACTTATGCAGTGTGAGTAAGCACTGAGCCTGGTCCTGCACTTTAACTCACACTGCATCTCCTTCCAGGGCTCTGGGGACAAAACAAGCAGGAAGTAAGGAAGAGGTTTGAGATAGCAGGAGCATGCTCAGTGCCCACTCATGCTGCATCAGTGATACAATGGGAAGATTCAAATGGAGTCTTCCTTCTGCCTTGTCCCTAATACATCATTCTGAGCTTGTGCCCTGGCAGTCTGTGAAAGGCATTTACTGTGGCACACTGTACTACTGTTTCAGCTCCCCTTGGCACAATCAGTGTTTAAAATGCTACTTTTACGGCAGTAGTTTCTATTTAATCCTTTGAGTTTCAGAGGAGTATGCAACGCATTGCTTTGCAATGCGTTGCATACCCCTCTGGCACTCAAAGGGTTAAACCATTGGAGAGCACCATGTAATATGATCAGAATATAACTGTTTTTCTCTGTATTAGAAAGAATGTATATAATGACAAACCAAAAGCAAATTTAATTCCCTGATTTCCCTTAGAGAATACTTTAATTTACTTACAACAATATTGAGATCTTCTCTTGATATAATTATGACATTCACTGTTTGGTTTAAGATTCATTCGCTTATTAATATGTCAGCTGGAATGACTATCAACGTACATCATGTTGTGTAAAAAAAAATAAGAAAATAAAGTTTCATTTTAACTCCTTGGGAGTTTCAGAGGTCTCAATATGTGTAAAGTCAAAAGTGGATCAATTCTGGGGCAAATTAATTGCCTCATGGCTAGCAAAACTGTCATGACCCTGTTGTAGGTGTTGGAGAGTAGGGTGTGTGTCCAATAAGTCCAGTGCTCTACTCTAGCCTACGTGATCCCATCAGATACATACACCAGATGGGGGCACTTACTATTATTATCAAAGATATTCAGATAATAAATACATATGACCCACTCACATTTTGTTGATGGCCGGCTTTGTACTTCACTAGCCGGTGGATTCACAAGCAGAAATATGAACCTTTCCTGCTAAGGGTACACCATTATGCTTCTCTTACAATCCACATAGATACAGAATACTGCCAAGAGATTTGTCAGTATAAAAAAATCAATAAGGTGCCTTTATTAAAAAGTCAAACTTTCGCTCAAACATCGGGTTCTGAAACTGGTTCTACATGTTTCTGAACAAGACACTCTTTCCCCAGGAACCATCAAACATTTGAACATATAAAGATTTGTTCAAAGGATTGATGGTTCCTGATGAAAGTGCGTGTTGGTCAGAAATGCGTAGAACCAGTTTCTGAACCCAATGCTTGAGAAAAAATTTTTACTTTTCAATAAAGGGATCATACTGTTTTTTTATACTAACATATCTCTTAAAGGGATAGTAAAGTTTCATAATAAAAGCAGCTCTAATTAATCATCATAGTATTTGGACTTTGGAGAGTGTTATTTCAATTCTGTCAGAGTTGTAGTTCAGGAGTAATTCAATGACAAAATATCCCCCTCCCGCCCCTTTTACTGATGTAACACTGCTCAGCCAGATCAGAAGGGAGGTGCCCAGGTAGACTGCAGAGAGGGACAATCTTCAATTAAGATAAGGGAAAAACCTGAAAGACTTGTCAAGGGGGGCAGGGCTTTCATTGTTCTCATAGGAAGAAGATTGTCCCCTGCTGTTATCTGTCTGGTCTATGGACTGGATTCCACATCTGAGAAGAGATGGCTTACACTAGGTAAAAGGGGCAGGAGGGGAAACTTTGCTTGTGAATATCTCTTAAACCATAAAGGTTTGAGAGATAAGACTTATATCGTTCTTCATGTTTTTTTATTGCCTACAAAATAAAATAAAGATAAAACGAATTATTACTATCCCTTTTACAGTGTTTTGTATCTATGAGGATTGTAAGAGAAGCTCTGATCATACTGGTGTACCGTTAACAGGACGGGTTCATATTCCTGTTTGTGAATCTGCCGGCTAGTGGAGTACAAAGCCAGCCAATCCCAAATGTGAGTGATTCATATGTATTTACTATCTGAATATCTTTGATAATAATAATCAGCACCCCCATCTGGTGTTTGTGTCTTGCACAATGGGAACCTTAGAAATATTCCCATTGAATGAGTTGGAGACATCTTTAACATTCAAGGAGTTAAAAGCTCAATTTAAATCAGTACAAATTTAGGGAATTTGTATTTGTTATGATGCTTTTTTTCTCCAGTTCTCAGTACATCAGTGTCATTGTTCTGTAATGACAGCATTAATCCACTTTAAAGGGATAGTAATGTTTCATTATAAAAGCATCTCTAATTAATCATCATAGTATTTGGACTTTGGAGAGTGTTATTGCAATTCTGTCAGAGTTGTAGTTCAAGAGTAATTCAATGACAAAGTAACCCCCTCCCGCCCCTTTTACTGATGTAACACTGTTCAGCCAGATCAGAAGGGAGGTGCCCAGGTAGACTGCAGAGAGGGACAATCTTCAATTAAGATAAGGGAAAAACCTGAAAAACTTGTCAAGGGGGGCAGGGCTTTCATTGTTCTCATAGGAAGAAGATTGTCCCCTGCTGTTATCTGTCTGGTCTATGGACTGCATTCCACATCTGAGAAGAGATGGCTTACACTAGGTAAAAGGGGCGGGAGGGGAAACTTTATCCTTCAATTACTCTTGAACCACAACTCTGACAGTATTGAAATAACACTCTCTATGGCTCAAATAGTATGAAGATTAATTGGAGCTGCTGTTTTTGTGAAACATTACTATCCCTTTAAACTAGAATTTTATGGGTAAAGATTTTATATTTCGTGACAGTGTAACTCATTTATATGTAAACATTCCAACATCAAAGAAATATAAATGACTCATCTTTTGTTTACAAACAGAATTGCAGTTTCAATTTCCGGAAATCTGAATAAAAATGAAATAAAAATTGTGCTTGTTTATCTTGAGCCAATTGCTTTCATATATATATATCAAAAATGTCCTATTTCATTTTAGGGCTGGATTCCACTGCACATGATGACTTTACCACTAGTTTTATGTGTACGTTTTTCCATAGGCCCCTTTCACATAGGCGTGGTGGAAGGTACAATGCTGGGCTAAGGTGGGGTGGGGCTAAATCGAGTGGGGATGGGTGGTTGAAAAGAGGAGTTTTTACCATGAAATGGGTGAGAAAGTGGGCAGAATGAAGTAGAAGTGGGCCAGACAATCATCTTCTGTCCCTGAAGATCCAGTAATTCAATTATAAAACCGGGGATGCAAAGAGTTGCCAGGTGTAATCTTTACTATGAGTAGGCCTATAAGTCTTCCACACCGGCCATGTTGGAGGTTACCTTACTCACTGTATCACCCAATGAGTGGCTGACCCATATGGGCTCCAGTCTATAATATTTGGCTGCTGCTCACATGTGACAGTCATCAGCATAACTAGGAACTCTCCGGATCTGCCCCGGAGATGCCATTTCTTACTATTAAAGCAGAACTTACATCTTAAATAAAGTCGCCCTACAATAATTAAGCAGGTAGCGACTAGGTTTATAATATATATGTTACCTTTCAAAGTTACCCGATTGTAAGGAAATCCTTTATTTTAGGAGACCGGAAGCCAGGCATCAGTGTAGACATCTTGTCTGCACACCTGCGCCGTCAGTCCCGGTCTCCATTGTGAAGCATTGCAGTGTGCCACAAGGTAACTGGAAGGGACTGACGGCGCAGGTGCGCAGACTGCTCTAACCTAGCCATCAGTCTCCAAAGATAAAGGATTTCTTTACAATCGGGTAATTTTGAAAGGTAATAGATATATTATAAAGCTAGTTGCTACCTGCTTAATTATTGCAGGGTGAATTTATATACAATGAAAGTTCTGCTTTAATTACCAGGTCTCCGGGGACAGAGGCCGATTCTCCAGTGGTAGTGAGTTTCCACTGAAACTCCACCTACCTCTCCTCCTCACCCTTCTCCTCCTTCCCACTCTGTTCCTCCCACTTCCCTCCCACTTCTCCTCCTTCCCACCCTGTTCATCCCACTTCCCTCCCACTTCTCCTCCTTCCCCACCCTGTTCCTACCACTTCCCTCCTACTTCTCCTCCTTCCCACCCTGTTCCTCCCACTTCCCTCCCACTTCTCCTCCTTCCCAGCCTGTTCATCCCACTTCCCTCCCACTTCTCCTCCTTCCCCACCCTGTTCCTACCACTTCCCTCCCACTTCTCCTCCTTCCCACCCTGTTCATCCCACTTCCCTCCCACTTCTCCTCCTTCCCACCCTGTTAATCCCACTTCCCTCCCACTTCTCCTCCTTCCCCACCCTGTTCCTACCACTTCCCTCCCACTTCCGCTTCTTTCCACCCTGTTCATCTCACTTCCCTCCCACTTCTCCTCCTTCCCACCCTGTTCATCCCACTTCCCTCCCACTTCTCACCCTGTTCCTCCCACTTCCCTCCCACTTCTCCTCCTTCTCACCCTGTTCCTCCCACTTCCTTCCCACTTCTCCTCCTTCTCACCCTGTTCCTCCCCCTTCCTTCCCAGGAGAAAGGTGAGTTCAGGACATGGGCAATAGAACTGTAGTACAGGGCTGCTACAGTTGTCTCCGTGTCTGTGTCACTAGAATTGTGAAGGACTCAGTGATAATATTTGTCACCTTCAGTGGAATCCAGCCCTTTTTTAAGAGTAACATCTTGTATTGGTAAACTCTCCACGTTAAGTGGAATTGTTTTATAACAGTCTTGCTATATTGCTGCTACTAAGTATTGTGATGTCTCAGACATACACGTCACACACGCTACATTCAACTATAGTGTCCTGGTATGAATAAAGTACCACGTGGAATCCACATTAGTGTCTTCATTCAGAGAATGAGAGCTACATTTAGCTATTTTTAAAATTATTATTATTACCATTAAACCCCTTTTTTTTATGCATCTCTGGTATAAAAAAGAATTCTATTTATTCCATTATGAATAACGGGAACACTTGCTCCAACACTGTTTTTTTTTGTTTTGTTTTTTTTCACATGTGCAAATACAAAAGGACAAATGTTCGTTAACTATTTCAGTACCAGAGGGTTATCCATTGTTCTGCAATGTGTTGGACACCCTCTGGAGCTCAAACGGTTAAACATCTTCTGTTTACAGTCAACAGATTTACATACAGGAGTCAACTGAGGGGAGAAGTGGGGGGGGGAGGGTTGGCAAAGTACTGAATTTTCCCAAAAAGCTGGCTTTTTTTGAGAGGGGGTATGACCTTTCTTTCTATTCCATTTCCCTTTTAATCCTTTGAATGCCAGTGGGGTATGCATTGGATACCCCTCTGGCACTCAAATGGTTTAAGGAACCTTTATCCGGCAACGGATTGGGTCTGCCCCCTGACACTTGATTTCTATTGGCACAGCAATGCAGTAAGTGAAGGCCTTGGTGTACTGTATGAATTTATCCCATGATGCACAGTCTCCATCCAACCAGATACAGGAACCATTTTTTTTTAATCCCAGTACATCTGATTGGAGCCATTTTGGGGCTACAAAGTGCCGTTTGGGGCTTTTTAATATGTCTGCTGCCACGGGAGCAGAAATAGGTCCATATGCACAAAGGAAGTGGAACCATATTGGAGCAAACCAACTGCAAAAGAGGGTGGATGGGTTTTTAACCACTTCAATGCTAGTGAGATAAAGAAAAAAGTGTCTGTATGAAATCTATGGGATGAGTGAGCGACTCATTGTAGATAATCAACTATGCAACTGGAGGGGGAGGTTTATATGTCCCCTATGAGGCAGTTGGTTTGCTCTATTTCATCTTGGTACATTTGACTCAGTGAAACTCATGTTCTAAGGGGACATGGAAAACTTCTAGGGTGAACCAACTGCAAAATAGGGGACAATTAAAGGGATAGTAATGGATGCAAATAAATGTAGCTCCAATTAATGCTCATATATTATGATTCATGTAATATTGTACATAAATTGTGTCTGACTTGTAGTTCAAAAGTAAATCAATTTTTAAGTATCCCCCCTCTTGCCCCTTTTACTTTCCTAATGCGCTCCCCCCAATCCGGTCCGGACAGCGTGCAGTCAGGGACAATCTTCAGTGAGCGTAAGGAAAATCCTGCCTTCCTTCATCAAGGAGGCAGATTTTTCATTATGCTCACAGTGAGAAGATTGTCCCTCGCTGTGATCTGTCCAGTCCAATGACTAGACTCCACATCTGCGGGGAGGTTCATTCAAGAGGTAAAAGGGGGCGGGAGGGGGATACTTTAATTTACTTTTGAACTACAAATCAGACATAATTTATATATAGCGCTACATGAACCATAATGTATGAGCATTAATCGGAGCTACATTCATTCGCATCCATTACTATCCCTTTAAAAACTCCTCAAATACCCACTGACATAAATAGGCGGTTTAATCCATAAACCGCTAGGAAGGTCTCCAATGCATTGAGTAGTAATGGACTGAAGCCCTGTTTAGTACTCACAGGGTTAAAACCCCCAATTGAAATCAGATGAAATTTGCTCCCTATGAAGCTGATGATTTGTCCTAGAACTGTTGGGTTGCCACCCAGCCGGTATTTTACCGGCAGGCTGGTAAAAAATTGGCTTCTGTCCAATGTTAAGTCTATGGAGGGAATGCCATGGCCGGTATTTTTGTGAAGAAAAGGTGGCAACCCTAGATGAAATTTGCATTTGCTCCCTATGAAGCTGATGATTTGCCCTAGAACTGTTCCACTTTACTTTGTGCATAACACTGATGGCATAACATGCCCTTTCACATGAGCTGTTTGTTATTTGGCATGTGCTGTTTACCAGTCTGTTTCCAGACAGCTTTCTGTTAAAGACTGTGAAGGAATGTATATTAATGTAATTAAGAAAAATAGCACACAGGACATTCAGTGCTACCGGAACAGGGTTACATTTTATCACTGTCCTGTTTTGATGATCGTTTGAGCAGAAAAGCTCTATGGAAACGGTGATCCAGGGAGCTTACTGTGAGGGACAAAAAAAAATAAGTAAATATAAAAAAAAATTATAGTAAGTTTCACTTTATATATTCTGCTCTTATAAAAGTCAGAATACAAATAAAAGGTTCCTATACCTTTAAAGAGTTAACCCTTTGAGTGTGCAGAGTAATGCGTTGGACATCCCTCTGCCACTGAAAAGGTTAAAAGCATAAGTATTCCTTTAAATTAGCAATCAACCTGATGTTATGCAATTTGTCTTCTAGAACAATCTTTTTATCAGTAGGGGAAATCTGCTTCATCAGATAGGGGCCTCTTGGGGTAGTGTACAATTGTCCATGTTCAATGCTTCGGCAACAATGAAGAGATAGAGTGTCATAGCAACAAGACCCCATACTAATTACCTCTTCCAGCAACATTATAATAGGTGATGGGCCTAATTTATTCCCTGAAAGTGACAGGAAATCAGAAGGTCAACGAGTGCTAAAAATAACATAAGAAGTACCAGGATTCAGATGTATCAAAATAAAGAATTCATTATAGGCTAGTAAATCAGAGAGCTTTGCTGCACCAAGGATAATTATATTAAAGGGATAGTAATACCTAAAATGTAAAAAAAATATGTTGTAAGGTTTATCCCCCTGAGTAAAACAAGAGTACTCCCACTGCTGAAAGATGTTTCATTCAAAAGTTATTAATTTTAAAAGTTGAATTTTTTAGGTGCAATATCACAGTGGCCTGAAATTGTACAGTGGCGCTGTTGCTACACGATCCTATGGACAGCTCTGGTCTCAGGACCATAAATCTCCATAGGATGGTGTAGCAACAGCGCCACTGTAAAATTTCAGGCCACTGTGATATTGCACCTAAAAAATTCAACTTTTAAAATTAATAACTTTTGAATGAAACATCTTTCAGCAGTGGGAGTACTCTTGTTTTACACAGGGGGATAAACCCTACAACATATTTTTTTTTACATTTTAGGTATTACTATCCCTTTAACTGTTTTTTCCTCTTACAGAATAACTAACACCCCCACCCCCGAATATTAGATTAATATATAAGCATACCTGGGAAGATCAAGGTTGGACCCTGAGATTCAGGGTTTTGACCCAAATCTCAGGGTGCAGGAACAAATTCTAAGGGTGAGAGAGCCCAGTATTAAAGAAGCAGTAAATTTTTGTTATGAAAAAAATATATTGTAGGGAGTTTCCTGTTCAGTAAAATAAGGGTACTCCCACTGCTGATAGGTGCATATTTCCAGAGTTGTTACCATATAAATATCTGTTTTTTTACATTAACATTGCCCTCTAGTGGTCAAATTCTAATTAGTTATTCTGTTTCATTCTAATGGAGAGGAAAATCAGTGACTTGCAGTTCTCCATGGAATGTGATAGAAACTGCTGAGTCACTTCCTGTCTTTTAGAACTATCAGGAAGTAAACACAGTAAATTCACTTCCTGTCAGCTCGAACTATCAGGAAGTAAACACAGTAACTTCACTTCCTGGTTATTTGAACTATTATATCATTTGAAGAAAATAACTGACGGTAGTGGGAGTAGGGTTGCCACCCAGCCGGTATTTTACCGGCAGGCTGGTAAAAAATTGGCTTCTGTCCAATGTTAAGTCTATGGAGAGAACGCCATGGCCGGTATTTTTTTTACGAAAAGGTGGCAACCCTAAGTGGGAGTGACCTCATTTTACTCAGCAGGAAAAGCTCTATAATATATGGGTTTTCATAAACAAATGTTTACTGCTCCTTTAACTAATATCTTGTCTGTACCACTGCTTATTCAGTCTCATAATTGCTGCCATTTCTATGAGAAAGACAGAGCGAGATGTCCTGCTTCTCGTCTGTATGTTCAGGCAATGAAACTCAGTTACATCAGGTTAAGCCTTCGATAGGGTTGTCACCCAGCCGGTATTTTGCCAGCAGGCCGGTAAAAAATTGGCTCCTGTCCAATGTTAAGTCTATAGAGGGAATTACATGGCCGGTATTTTTTTGAAGAAAAGGTGGCAACCCTAACCTTCGATTGCCTGAGAGGTATCCAATGCATTGCAACGCTATGCATTGGGTACCTCTCTGGCACTCAAAGGGTTTCTTGAGGATGACAATAACACCTCCCACTTAGAGGAAGCAGAGATATATCGCCTGAAATTTACGTTCCGCGGAACCTTATCGGTTAATATTTCAAAGATCTCAGGGTTGACTCATTTTGGAAGTTCCCAGGTAGGTATATAAAATGATAGGTAAACTGGAGAAATTAGTATATAAACTGGATAGAACATCAGCATTTACAAAGGTATATGAACCAGACATAGTAGTATGTAAACTGGACATTATATCAGTATATAAGCTGGACATCATAGCAGTATATAAACTGGACAATATATCGTATTCAAACTGGTATATAAACTGTGCAGTACAGCAGTATATAAACTGGACAATATATCAGTATACAAACTGGTAAATAAACTGGGCATTATAGCAGTATATAAACTGGTAAATAAAATGGGCAGTATATAAACTGGTAAATAAACTGCACAAGTTAGCATAAAAACTGGACATTCCAGCAATATTTTGAACCAGAGTAGGCAGCTTCTGTACCCAGGTGGTTCTAACAGTGCTTATTTTCAGGTTATTCTTGTTTATTTGGAGGTGTCTGAGCCACTGATTGATCCACTGGTATTCAAGCAACGTTCTCCTGAAAAACATGCATTGTTAGGGACTCTTGAGGACTGCGGTTCCCTGTCACTGATTTAGTAAATGCTTAGTGCAGGGGTAATGGGACTGTGTTGGCCAACCATAATTCAACCTAGTGGGACTGGATAGAACACCTGAGGCTCCTCCCACAATGTACTATTCAAGAGTGCTGGCTATTGAGCCCAATGAAAAATCCAGCCCTGCTCCCCCGGCCTAGACTCTCACAGCTCAGGCCAGTTGTGTAATTTCATTACTAGATAAGGAAATTCTATAGTATGAGAAATAAATTCCTAAAAATAACAACAAAAAAAGCTGCAGTTGCCTCTTTTGTTAATAGGGGGCAGCAAGAACATAAGGTTGGATTGAAGACTTCTTCATTTAGCAAATGGGGCTAAGGCAGAGGTGTTCAACCTGTGTCCCTCCAGCTTGTGTCAGACTACAACTTCCATTATCGTTAGTCAGCAATTGGCTAAATGAGGGTGACGGAAGTAGTAGTTAAACCGCAACTGGAGGGCCACATGTTGCCCACCTTCTGTGACACGGTTTAACCCTGTGCGTGCCAGTGGGGTACGCAACGCATTGCTTTTCCATATGTTGTGCACCCTCTGGCACTGAAAGAGTTAAGGCACTACGGGGGTTGTACTAAATGCACATTCATGTCGCTGGAGATTTGTATATTAATAACACTTTGAACATAACCCAATTAATTACCAATTCAGGTAAATATACTAATTTTACTGTTTTGTTTTTTTATCTAATTCCAGTGCCCCTATACCCCAAATAATCTTATATTCTAAAAATATTCTCATATAGCAGTTTGCTTAGTCTTAGCACCACAGTTTTTGATATTTAGTTTATCTAGCTTTCGTCTATCAAAACCATGACTGCTTCCCAATCAATCAATCAATCAATCAATCAAAAGTCCATAGCTGGATTCACAACCCAGTTGCCTTAGGTTTCCTTAGCACTACTTGTGGTCTCAACTCTAACACGCCTCCACCCCCCAGACCATTCCACCTGTCCTGGTATAAAATTACACCGTTATCTTGAAAAAAAATATTCAAACAAAAGTGTCTTAAAGAGACACTATATTTATAGAAATAAGTGTCTCTTAATGTGTTTAACAGAGGGCCTTACCTAGGTAGGAGTCCATCATACAGCAGTCAGGTGTATCTATATAATTACTGTGTGTGACAGAAGCACTTACCTAGGTAGGAGTCCATCATACAGCAGTCATCTGTATCTATATAATTACTGTGTGTAACAGAAGCACTTACCTAGGTAGGAGTCCATCATACAGCAGTCAGGTGTATCTATATAATTACTGTGTGTAACAGAAGGACTTACCTAGGTAGGAGTCCATCATACAGCAGTCAGGTATATCTATATAATTACTGTGTGTAACAGAAGGACTTACCTAGTTAGGAGTCCATCATACAGCAGTCAGGTGTATATATATAATTACTGTGTGTAACAGAACCACTTACCTAGGTAGGAGTCCATCATACAGCAGTCAGGCGTATCTATATAATTACTGTGTGTAACAGAACCACTTGTCTAGGTAGGAGTCCATCATACAGCAGTCAGGTGTATCTATATAATTACTTGGTGTAACATAAGCACTTACCTAGGTAGGAGTCCATCATACAGCAGTCATATGTATCTATATAATTACTGTGTGTAACAGAAGCACTTACCTAGGTAGGAGTCCACCATACAGCAGTCAGGCGTATCTATATAATTACTGTGTGTAACAGAAGCACTCACCTAGGTAGGAGTCCACCATACAGCAGTCAGGTGTATCTATATAATTACTGTGTGTAACAGAAGGACTGACCTAGGTAGGAGTCCATCATATATCAGTCAGGTTTATCTATATAATTACTGTGTGTAACAGAAGGACTGACCTAGGTAGGAGTCCACCATACAGCAGTCAGGCGTATCTATATAATGACTGTGTGTAACAGAAGGACTTACCTAGGTAGGAGTCCATCATACAGCAGTCAGGTGTATCTATATAATTACTGTGTGTAACAGAAGGACTGACCTAGATAGGAGTCCATCATATATCAGTCAGGTTTATCTATATAATTATGCACTATATTATTTCAAATGGAGAAGAACACAGTAGATGTATCTGGCTGTTGTATAAAATACAAATTTCTAAGAAAACCCTGTTAAATTAAGAGCCACTTATTTCAAGAGTAAATTTCTCTTTAAAGGGATAGTAATAGATCAATTTTACAAACTTTAATATTGTCAATATTAAAAAAAGAAATTGATTGAAGCCGCTCCGATTTCTCAAACGTGTATTGTTTGATAGATATAAGGTTATAAACTTCCCCCTCCCTCCCTTTTCATAGACGTCAGCGTTCTATGGGACAGCAGCAGATTCCAGTTATTTGACCGGCCGGTGGCTCTTCAGCAGAGCCGAAAGCACGATCTACAAATAAATACTTAATTGGAACGGTCTACAAAGTGTGCCTGGTTAGCAAGCACACTTTGTAGACCGTTCCAATAAAGTATTTATTTGTAGATCGTGCTGCTGAAGAGCCGCCGTCCGGTCAAATGGCCGACATCTGCTGCTGTCCCATAGAACGCTGACATCTATGAAAAGGGAGGTAGGGGGGAAGTTTATAACCTTATCTCTCAAACTATACAAGTTTGAGAGATCAGAGTGGCTTCAATCAACTTCTTTTTTAATATTGACAACATTAAAGTTTGTAAAATTGATCTATTACTATCCCTTTAAATAAAATGTCTGGTACAAAGGTACATAAATGTAAATAAACGGTACAAGATAGTATATCACAGCAATATGTAAATTGGTGTAGGGCGTTGACATTGCCACAGTGTGGGTGTGGCCAGCAGCACCACTGATGCACCCCCCACAGAAAGGCAGCCTGATGGGAAATCCAGATCTCAGAGGATCACACTGCTAGACAAATGTGTGTACCAGCAAAAAAACAAAGTGTTTGGGGTCAAAATATGAGACAAAATTATAAAATACAGCAATTTTCCAAGACAGATATTGTCCAGAATGTCACAACTGATAACTGTATGACATTATTCAGCTATACCTCTGCAAACATCTCATTGGTGCTGAATTATTAAGCCTCTGAGTGCCGGATAAGCAATGTGTTGGATACCCCTCTGGTACTTAAAGGGTTAAAGCAGCAGTCCCCTGCATCTTTTGTCTCCCCCTGACATAAATGATACCTGTAATGGTTAAATGTACTATGGTGAAAAACGTTAAAGTGGATCTCTCCTCTTCAATTTTCTTTACATAATTGAAAACTTAATTCAAAGCTGCCTATGTGTCATGTTAACCAAATGTCCAGCAGACGTCTAGTTGATAAGATATTGGTACATTTATTTCTTGTGAAAGGGAAAACCTCCTGGTACAGACCTCCACGGAACTCAGGAGGGGAGACATGTCTGTGCTGGGGTAGGGTAAAGGAAATTAAGTGGGGGTGGTATAGGAAGTGTAGGTAGGGGACGTCACAGGGGTATAAAGTGAGGGTGACCACTTCCTGAAGTGTAGCAGAGCGGGTGAACCGGGAGAAGCAGCAGTTCCCTCCCTCCCTCCCTGTTTAGGGCTGGTAGTTTGATGGGGATGTGTTGTTCTGCTATGTTGTTTTGTGTATTTAAAGGAGCAGTAAACTTTTTTTATGAAAAAATATATATCGTAGGGATTTTCCTACTGAGTAAAATAAAGGTACTCCCACTGTCGAGAGATTTATATTTCCAGAGTTATTACAGTTTAAACCCACGTTTTTTTACATTACCAGTGCCCTCTAGTGGTCAAATTCTAATTAGATTTCCTGTTAGATTCTAATGGAGAGGAAAGTCAGAAAAGTCAGAGACATAACAGTTCTCCATAGAATGTGATAGAAACTACCTGTCACTTCCTGTCAGTTAGAACTATCAGGAAGTAAACACAGTAAATTAACTTCCTGATTATTTGAACTGCTATAATTTTGAATAAAAAATCTGACAGCAGTGGGAGTGCTCTTATTTTATTCAGCAGGAAAAGATCTATAAAATACATGTTTTCATAAAAAAAAGTTTACTGCTCCTTTAATCCTGTTGTTTTGTCGCAGCTTTGTTGGCGCTTTGGGCCCTTGCCAATGGATACAAGGTCAGTAAGATGGGGGAGGTTACATGAAGATAGTAGGCCAGCGGCCTAGGTCTAAGGACACCCAGACTTTGTCGCGGGTTTAGACGCCGGCCTCATTGAGCTGCACTGACAGCTAATGGGGTGCGGTAAGGTAAAACAATTTGGGGGTTTTTGAGTCTCAGCTCAAAAAGGGAGGATAGGCTGGGTTAGCCTGTAAAAAGTTGGCCATTGGCAAGGGCTTAAGGTTGTAAGTGAATTTTAAAATAAACGGAATATGTTTTATAAAATAAAGCTGCGGCCTAATTTAAACCCATACTGTGTGTGATGTGCATTTCTTGGACCAATATCCCATGCACAAGACATGTGCAGAGCTTCATTAGCATATGACACGTCACTGAAAAGGCTTCATTAGCATATGGCATGCCAATGAAAATGCTTCATTAGAATATGAAATGTGACTGGTGCTGCACAGGTTCCGCAATTTAGCATATGATAACAATTACGAATATCTATTTAACTGTACATTTGCTGGTCTTTTGGCTAAAATGACACATGCGGTTTTTAATAACGTTTTCAAACACGCAAACTTGAATTAAGGTGAAAAGTCCACTTTAATTGTATAGTGAAATTCTGTTCTGCCAAATAAGTAAAAATGAAAAAGTAATAGCAATAAGATGGCCAACTGCTGTATAGCACTGAGTGCCAGAGGGGTGTACAATGTGGACCCTTCTGACTCTCAAAGGCTTAACTATTTAATTGCACCCCACCGACACTCAAAGGGTTAAAGATGCAATAACCTTTTAAAAAAAATTGCGATATGGCTTTTCCTGTTGAGAACAACAATGGTGACCCTACTGCCGAGAGCTGCTTCATTCAAAAGTTATTACAAACCAAGTTAACCAAACTGTAATGTCCTGTTCTGGCCCCTGGCTGGTGAAGTCCCCATCCCTTATCACGAACATCAGTATTCTATGGCTCCAGTTATCTCAAAGTTATTATTAAATAAAATGACTTTTGGACCCCGGTTGGAGCTGTTATTAACAGTTTGAGCTGTAGTAATGTTTGACTCAGAAATCTCCAAGCAGTGGGAGTATCTTTGTTTTACTCAATAGGAAAAGCCCTGTAGCAGAGGTGACAAACTGCTTTCCTAAATAGGCGAGACGGCGCACATTTTGGATATCCCTGATTTTGCTCGGGTGTTGTAGACAAAAGGACTGAGCTAATTACTGCAACACCTGTATAAAATCTGTGATATCCCAAAATCCTACACTGTCTTAGTGCTACAAGAATGCTGTCTGACACCTCTACCCCATAACTCATAATTTTTCAATTTATTTTTTGTTGTTGTAATGTCCATTTAAGTGTTTTGTTTTAACCTTGTTAGCCGTATTACCAGGGGAGGGCTGGCAACTTGTGGCCTGGGGGGCAAATACAATCTACTGGCCCATTTCTTTAGTCGCTCCAGCCCAGTGTCCCAGCCCATCCCCTTTAGTTACTTTTACTATTGGTATTAATGCTGTTAAGTAAGGTAAATGAGACCACATAGCTTACAGTTGAAACGCTACTACTCTAGTGATACCATAGAGCTTACAATTTAAGTACAGCGACATGATTGATACCATAGAGCTTACAAGGGAGATGGGTTACGCTGTTAGTGTAGCTCTATTTGGATTGTAGCTCTGTGGTATCATTTATGTAGTTCCATTTCAATTGTAAGCTCTGTGGTATCACTAGTGTAGCTCCATTTCAATTGTAAGCTCTGTGGTATCACTAGTGTAGCTCCATTTACAGCAGCAATTGGGAGACCGAGTGGGGCAGTGGCCCACTGGCCCAGACATGTGACCAGCCCAGGGGGCAATTGCCCCTCTGCCCCCCAGGCCAGCCCTCCCCTGCGTATTACACTTTTTATGGGTATAGCAGTATAACCAAGAATTGTGGCCTTTAACTAACCCAGTTATGCTGGTGAGGTCAACATGTTTGGACATTTTGAATTTTTCTTAACAATCCTGAAAAAATATGCGGTTAAAACATTTTATACTGAAACAAAAACCAAGACAGTTTATAAACCTAAGCACAGGCTGCACGGTTTACACTGAACGGTGCTTCTGCCTGACTTCAATTGTATATTTTGTCTAAATTCACCTAGAACCAGTGATCGGCTTTTTGGCAAATTTGAGAAATATCTTACTGGTTGCATATGTTATGTTACATTGCTTTGTTTCAAACTACTTAAATTGTAAAATTAACTGTACACAATTATATACATTTATAAACATTTGTTTTATGTACTTGAATATCTGAGCCAACCCCTTCCCCCAAAAAATGTACTCATATAATTTTATAAAAAGGCTTCTAGATCTAAAATGCAACTTACATGTTGTATTATTCACAGATATACTATATATTTCCATATAAATGATATTGCATGTGCTGTTTTTCAGCAGGCTGTAGGAAGCCATTTTGCTTTGTACTTTCTACTTCCTGTTGTATCTTACATATTAGGAAATAAGCAGGAAGTAAGCAGTGAAAAGGAATATGGCTTCCACAAGTCAGCTGAAAATGTCATATGCAGTATCATATGTCTTACACTCTACAAATATATATGTATATCCGTGAATGTCATTATAAGCTCTTTCGCATATGAGTAAGTTGAGTTTTAGAATTAATATTAATTTGATAAATTTTTCATTTTCCTGGTAGCCCTTCCTATATATTTTTGTTCAAACAGAAATAAGGTTTAGTTGCTGGTCGTTGATCAAAATTATGGAAGAGTACAAAAGACATCACCAGCTGTTGATGGACTACAACTCCCACCATCCTCAGCTACCTACTGGGCATCTGAGGAAGATGGGAACTGTTGTTTAACAACAGTTGGAGACCATGGGTCGCCCAAGTCTGCAATACATAGTAACATTGCAACATTACCAATGTATCAGGATGGGATGATGAATTTGCCACGGCTTTATGTGTGGCTGTTGAAATTAATTAAACACCTTTTTTTTTAATTTAAAGGGATGGTAATACTTGCAAATAACTAATCCCCATATTGTAGCTTTGTTAAAAAGAAACTTATTGCCCCCAGTGTCATCTCTCAAACCTTTATGGTTTGAGAGATGATAGCGCTCAAAGTTCCCCCCTCCCTCCCCCTTCCTTGACTGAATGCTGACTGCAGGGGAAGCTGTCGTACGACAGTCTTATGTGCATCAGGCGGCTCTGCAGCATTGCCGAGATCGCGTTTATAAAAAAATAATTATTTCACTGAAACGGTCTTCTATGTGTTCTTGGTTTGCAAGCACATGTAGAAGACCATTTTAATGAAATATTTATTTTTTATAAACGCGAT
Organism: Rhinophrynus dorsalis; assembly: GCA_037306005.1. Lineage (NCBI taxonomy): Eukaryota > Metazoa > Chordata > Amphibia > Anura > Rhinophrynidae > Rhinophrynus > Rhinophrynus dorsalis. The sequence continues at coordinate 28,288,851 of CM074721.1, read as the reverse complement.
CTCGGCAATGCTGCAGAGTCTGATGCAAGTAATACCGGATATCCCTGCAGTCAGCGTTCAGTCAGGAAAGGGGGAGGGGGGGGGACTTTGAGGGCTATCATCTCTCAAACCATAAGGGTTTGAGAGATGACACTGGGGGCAATAAGTTTATTTTTAACAAAGCTACAATATGGGGATTAGTAATTTGCAAGTATTACTATCCCTTTAAATTCTAATGATATGTTTGACTCCTGAGTGGCACAATAAAAAAAACAAATATTTCACTGTGACTGCCCACAAGCCACATGTAGGAATCCTGAAAGCATTCTCACATTTCCTTAGTAGGCTTCAACTCTTAATCCAGTCTTCGTCTTGAGTCTTCAGCCTTGCTGTTAACCAGTTTTTGGCGGTGTTTAAGGAGTCGAGCCTTGTGACACTGCACAATGAACTGTGATTAGTTTGCTGTACATACTTCGTTCCTCTTTACGGACACATCTGCAGGTTGGCACGGCCTTTCCACTGTAACAGAAGAGAAGAATCTGTGCCACAATAGCTATGGTGTAGGAGGGGGTTTAGGAGAAGAGCAGGAGCCTTGGCTATCAAAGCTGGTTGCCCTACCAGGCAGCTGAAAAATGAAAAGAAAATATATGTAAATTAATTTTAATAATGCCTTTATTTTGCTATGGCTATACTATTTTTATGCAGCTCTGTACACAGCAGGTTTTAGGAACAGTGAGTTCTTACTGTGCCGAGCTTCAGAGCTTCTAATCTAATTTTGGCACTGGAGTCGCTAGGTGATAAAAGAGCAACTAACATGAAAATGGATAAATAAAAATATAGTAAAAATAATCATTATATATAAATAGAGAGAGAATTTATACACACCCACCCACCCATCCACATATATACTAGCAGTGTGGGATGGCGTTGCCCATCTTTTTATTTTAAGTAATGCTTAAACCCTTTGAGTGAAGTGGTGTAACTATAGGGGTCGCACCTGCGACCGGGCCCGTTGCTCCAGGGGGCCCGGCCGCCCCCTGCGACCCCTCTGCCTGGCGCCCGCGATCTCCGTCTGTCACTGTAGTATTGCAGAGCGCTGGGAGATGACATCATCTCCCAGCGCTCTGCATTACTGAAGAGGACCGTGCTGGAGATCAACACACCTCTCTGGGCTCCTGCCACTCCAGGGAGGTAGGAGATGGGGGCATTTTGGAGAGGGCCAATGTAGTCGAGGGGGGCGAATGTGGTCCGGGAGGGGGCCCATGACGCTTCTTGCACCAGGGCCCAGAGGCTTCTAGTTACGCCTTTGTTTGAGTGGCAGAGAGATAGGTAACACTTTGCAATGCATTGCGTACTGTAGCATTGAAAGGGAGCAGTCTGTGTCCTGCTGCATTTTGTGTGTCTATGATCTCTTGCAGTGTCTGCACTCCTGCGTGTGTGTGATGTCCTGCAGTGTCTGTCCTTCTGCAAGTGTGTGTGATCTCCTGCAGTCTGTGTCCTCCTGTGGGTGTTTGTGATCTCTTGCAGTCTCTGTCCTCTTGCGAGTGTGTGATCTCCTGCAGTCTCTGTTCTCCTGCGGGTGTGTGTGTGGTCTCCTGCAATGTCTGTCCTCCTGCGGGTGTGTGTGCGTATGTGCAATCTCTGTACTCCTGCAGGTGTGTGTGTATGATCTCTTGCACTGTCTGCCTACTTGCAAGTGTGTCTTTGTGTGATCTCCTGCAGTGTGTGTGTCCTCTTGCATGTGTGTGTGTGTGTGTGTATGATGTCCGGCAGTGTATGTTTTCCTGTATGTGCCTGCGTGATGTCCTGCAGTGTCTGTTCTCCTGCGTTAGTGTGTGCGTGCTTGTGATGTCCTACAGTCTGTGTCCTCCTGCACGTGATTTCCTGCAGTGTGTGCCCTCCTGTGTCTGTCTGTGTATGATCTCCTGCAGTGTGTCTCCTGCTGTGTGTATGATGTCCTGCACTGTCTGCCCACTTGCATGTGTGTCTTTGTGTGATCTACTGCAGTGTGTGTCCTCTTGCATGTGTGTGTATGATGTCCTGCAGTGTCTGTTTTCCTGCATGTGTCTTTGCGTGATGCCCTGCAGTGTCTGTCCTCCTGCTTTTTGTGTGTGCGTGTTTGTGATGCCCTACAGTCTGTGTCCTCCTGCGTGTGATTTCCTGCAGTCTGTCCTCCTGTGTGTGATGTCCCGCAGTGTCTGCTCTCCTGTGTGTGACGTCCTGCAGTGTTTGACCGCCTGTGTGTGTTCTCTTGCAGCTTCTTGTCGCACTTTGTGTATGTCTTGAAGTCTGTCCCTGTTTGTTTGATGTTTTGCAGTGTGTGATCTCTTGTAGTGTATTTCCCATTGTGTTATGTGATCTCTTGCAGTGTCTTTCCCGATTTGTGTGTGATGTCTTGCAGTGTATTTCCTGGTGTGCGATATTTCCATCCCTTAGGTGTGTGATTAACAGGTGTCTTTGCCCAATAGTATGCCTACTGATAGACTATATGCAAGTCATTTGTGCCTATAGAGCACAGTGTGCAATGCACAGCCTTGTGGTGGTTGTTGGACTACAGCTCCTCAAAGCAGTAGGCGTTGCGGCTGATGCTTATTGTAGGGGAGAAAAAAAAGGATGTCTGCAATATGGTCACCTCTCTTTTAAGCTCAATGTGTAACTGTTAGATGAGTACAATGAGAGTGGGCAGTATTTCAGTATGTGGTAGACAGGAAAGTGGTGTTAATATCAGAATTGTTAACCATACCTGGGAAGTTTGATATTTAATCTCCCCAGAGGGGAGACCTATGGTGCAGCTGCGGGGAGAACAATGACGCAATTTGCGTCAAAAGGGGCGGGGCTTAACAGGCATACAAAAAGTGGTAAAAATAGGCTGTGGAAGGAAAAAAATTAGGCAGGAGTGGGAGGAACAGACAGGGAAGGTGCAGAAGTGGCAGAGTTTCAGTAGAAAGTCCCCACATCTGGAGACTCGGCCTCTGCCCGGAGAGAGTTCCCAGCTATGCTGTTAACCCCTTACGGACTTGGAAAATCTGAGGTTGATTTCACTTAAGGACCGGAGCAATTCTGACCTTTTTGACTATGTCTTTGTTCAAGAGTGTTTTCCCTCTAAGTACTTTATTTTACCCATGAAAATTATATACCGTTTTTTTTTCGCACAAATAGGGTTTTCTTTTGATACCACACTTATATGTATAGGCCTCCATTTATTTTAGTAAAATTAAAGAAAACGGTAAAAAACAAAATGTAAAAAAAACACCATTTTTTTTTCTCTTGGGTTCATTTGAGCACAATTGGTTACATTTTTATGGACACTGCATGAAAGGTATGACCGGTCAGTCATACCTACAAAATGGGCAGATTTAAATGGTCACTGTGCCCCCCTGAGTGAAAAACCCCATGTCCCTTTTTTCCCACCCTATTTTCCCACTTTTATATTGATGACATTTGGCGGTGTGCATAAAAGTATTGCATGGCTCCACAACAATCACACTTCTTATTTTGGTAATTGACATTTTTTTTATTTAAATAAAATTTTTGTTAAAAAAAAGCAGAAGTGTTGAGTCTTTTTAAAAAAACCAAAAAAAACCCCAAAAGTTAATTTTAGCAAGTCAAAAATGGATCTGCATTTAGCCAGCCTCCAGCACAACAGTGAAGAGGTTAATAACCCCAGCTGCTGCATTTTATTTGTCCACTAGGTGTCTCCTCTATGCTTCTCTGTCCCTTACTTTGATAGCAAAGGACATACGGCTGAGAAGAGACACTAGAGGCAGTGTAGAACACTGCCTCATTCATTCTTTCACAATGCCAGTTCATGGGATCGCTGCTGCAGCGATCACATGACCTGGCACTTGTGAAAGTGGCTGAGACCAAATGCTCCAGTCTCGGAGTGTTCAGTCTCAGCATGGAGGCGCGCTGCTATCATTTAACTCATGATGGTCCAGGACTGTCATGGGTCCTTAAGGGGTTAAGAAAAAGAGAATAAGGGGCAAGGATTGTTTCCCAGTAAGAACTTAGCAAAAGTAATTGTAAAAGTAATAAAAAGCAGCAGAGGAGGAAACAGGCACACTGTGTGAGAGAAGGTGAACTGTGAGAAAGGGAAGCGAGTTATTACAGAGCAGAAAAGTGATGTAGAGAGTGGAAGTGTGGGTAATTACTGGAAGGCAGCAGCAGAGGATGCGAGTGCAGTGTGTGACAGAAGAACTTTATGCGTTGCCTCCCCTCTGGCACCCCAAGGGTTCAGCTGCACGTTTTCCAACCAGTAAGTGGGAGTGAGGTTAGGAGGATTATTGTACTGCGGAAAAGTGCCCAGACAGTGGAGGTGTGGGTACTAAGTGGTAAGGCAGCAGCGGAGGAAGCAGCCACAGTGTGTGACAGTCATAATGGAGCAGAGGTGGTCAACTGCACTATGAGTGTCAAACAATGCAGTAGCTTATTCTGCTGCTGTGCTGGATAACTTCAACAATAAGCAGATGGTGGTGTTCTCGTTCAGGGTTGGTTTTCTGTAGGCCTGCATACAAGTGGAGGTAAGGCATGGAGTGCAGAAAGTGAGCAGGGCATGTGTGTGTCTGTGTGTAGCAGCCTCTTTTTCATGTTCTGCACAGTAAGTTTCTTGTATTCCAAGCCTCTTTTACATGTTCTGAGCATGCTCATTCAGTTCCTTTAAGTCCAAGCCTCTTTTTCATGTTCAGGAGGAAGCTGAGGGAGGGGAAACGCCTTGCAGAGGCCCCTACCCACTCCTGTCAAATTCACACCCCCTGTATCTCCAGAACTGGCATTAGGGAGGAGCTATGAATAACTCCTCCTTACTGCCGCCCCAGGGTGTCTGTGCCAGGCATACAGAAGTCTTCTTTTATATATACAGATATAGCTGCGAGTGTTCTGTTTACATCAAGGGAGCCCAAGTTTGGTCCTCAAGAGCTACCAACAGTCAAGGATTTAAAGGGGTAGTTTCATAAAAAAAGCAGCTCCAACTAATCTTCATAATATTTGGTCCATGGACAGTGTTATTTCAATACTGTCAGAGTTGTAGTTCAAGAGTAATTGAATGATAAAGTGTCCCCTTCCTGCCCCTTTTACCTAGTGTAAGTCACCTCCACTCAGATGTGGAATCTGGTCTCTTGACCAAACAGTTCGCAGCAAGGGACAATCTTTTCAGGTTTGTCCTTATGTTCACTGAAGATTGTCCCTCTCTGTGATCCATCTGGACAGTCTTGCTGCTCTGAGGTGAGCAGTGTTACATCAGTAAAAGCGGAGGGAGGGGATACTTTATCATTCAATTACTCTTGAACTACAACTCGGACAGTATTGAAATAACACTCTCCATGGCCCAAATACTATGAAGATTAATTTGAGCTGCTTTTATTGTGAAACATTACTGTCCCTTTAACCCAATGCATTGGATACCCCTCTGGCACTCAACGATTTAAGGATTTTCCTGTTTGAGCACAGGTGGGCCAATCAAAATGAATGAGCCACTGATTAACTCACCTGTGCTTAATCAAGGAAATCCATAAATCCTGCCTGTTGGTGTCCTTTGAGCATTGTAGTTGGAAACCTCTGGTTCTCATGAATCAGCTGATAGTCAGAAAGCAGACAGTGCCCCACAGATAACAAACTGCTGATCAGCTGATTCAAAACCAGCAGAGAAACTGCTGCATGTAATAGCTGGTTGTCGACTCTCAGTGTCTGTACATGATTTTTTGAGGAGGGACAGGGGATTCTTTAGTATATAACCCTTTAAGTGCCACAGGAGTTGGTTTACCCCAGAACCTCTCTAGTTCATCTTAGTACTCGGACCTTGTTATTGCCGAACCAAGTCACAAGGGCAAAATTCATAACGGCCATCAGGATTTCTGGACTTATTTAGGTAAGTAGGGGGTTAGTAGTAGGATCCATTAATGTTCTTTTAATAGACAATATGATGTATTTACCTCTACAAGTGGGTGCCAGTGGGTAATCGGCTTTCTTGGATATGCCAGCATTTCATTCCAGTGGTCCCTGCCAAGCCCCTCAGCATCAATCCCCGTTCTACACACTCCAATGACCTCATTGTGTCCCACTCTGCAAATCCAAGGAACATTGTATTCATTTTTACTAGATCAAAAAGCATATGATTTAATGAAAAATAATAAACTTTTATGAAGAAATAAATAACACTAACAGATTGTAAATGGTGTCTGTGATACATTTGGGGAAATAATGAGTATCACTTCTGAAGCAAATCAACTGTACCATAACAAATTCTAGCAAAAGTCCCTATCTAGAACATGGCTCTGCTGTAGGACCTTTTTATTTGTTCAAGAAAGTCTCTAGACTGGGCTGATCTTGAAGTATGAAAACTTTAGTCCACAAATTGTACAGCAGCAGGGAATGTCGGAATTCAGCCAAGAAGTGTGTTCACCCCACAAAACCCACATTATAACAACCAGACAGCACACTTGACCTGCAAATATATATGTCCCCACACTCCTGGAACTCCCACTTAGCCTTTGCCTAGAGTTCCTACTGCTTGTCTCCCTTGAGGTCTGGCAACCAATCAGAGAACAAGTTACACCTCCTGAGATCCAAATCACCCAATGAGGGAGCTGGAGCCAAGATTCAGGGTTTGAAACGACCTAATGGCAATACTGCTGCCAGTGTACATTACACAATGGTTAATCCCATCTCCCCTCCCCATTGTCTTCCAGACAATCTCCTCAATTCTCATGACAGCCGGGTGATCGTGATTGTCTTGAGGGCTACTGCACATGCTCAGAGACAATGCTAGATCTTGGTATGTGCAGACTGCCTGGTGCCCTGCAAGCTACATACAAGGGCTGGTCTCCAGTCCCATCTAGATCCAATCCAGGCTGAATGCAAAGCTCCGGGGATCAGAGGTCATGTGTATGGGATGTGTGGGGATACATGGGCAGAGATGGAAGCTTATGTTTGAGTCATGGGAGCACATGGGGCAATAGCCCAATACATGGGCTGGGGACCTAGCGATGGGGAGCAAAAAGCTGGACCTCCCCATTATTTAACTGGCGTTCTGGTTCCCTAACACCACTCATACTAAACAGCCTATAACAATACTATAAGCACCACTGGAACAAATACAAATTCCCAATATTTTAAAGGTGTTTTTTTTACCACAGTGAATGCTACCTAGGTATCAGAGTATTGCTTCATTAAAATAATGGGAAAATAATTTCTTCACAATTTTTTTCCTTTTACAGAATTTTCTTTTTTAACTTTGAAACCCAACTAGTGTGTTCCAGAGCTTGGTTCTTCCTGTGATTTGTGCTCAGTGTAGCCAGAACCTGGTCTTTGGGCCTCCTTTACCCTAAGGGCAAAGAAGATCCACCTTCTTTCCACCTTTCTTCTGGCATGAGAAAGGGTAGGGAATCTTCTGAAAAGGCCTGTACACCAAGGCATACCGTTCTGGATGCACTTTTCAAAATCACCTATTTGTTACAAAGTGAAAGTTCCATTTTAAAGAGAACTAGCACCTCCAAATAATAACCACCCAAATACCTTACTATGGCAAGAAAATCCTAATTTTTAATCCTTGTATCTTTGCACCAGAGAAGGCATCTTCAATTAGTCCTGGATATAATGTACATGGAGGCGGACATGGAGGTTGCTGGCAGTTTTTTCAAACTGAAGCAGACCAATGGCATGTGCATACTTAACCCTTTAAGGGCCAAATGGGATATCAACCCATTGCAAAGCATTGCATTTGCAAATCCCCTTTATCATTAAAGTTTGAGGTCCTAAGGTTCGGTTAGCAGCTGTCATGTCCGCCTTCATGGACATGACATTTTGGAGTCATTAAAAAAGGTATCACTTTTACTCTACCAGTCTCTTGAATTCTAAAGCTACTCAGCTAGAAAATAAAGGTATCATTTTTACTCTACCAGGCTCCGGCTAACATAAATAAGGGTGATTTTGGATGCACTTTTCAAAATCCCCTATTTGTTAAAAAGTGAAAGTTCCATTTTAAAGAGAACTATCACCTCCAAATAATAACCACCCAAATACCTTACTGTGGAAAGAAAATCCTAATTTCCCCAATGAATGTTGCCCTTGTGTCTTTGCATCAGAGAAGGCATCTTCAATTAGTCCTGGATATCATGTCCATGGAGGCGGACATGGAGGCTGCTGGCAGTTTTTTCAAACTGAAGCAGACCAATCGCATGTGCATACTTAACCCTTTAAGGGCCAAATGGGATATCAACCCATTGCAAAGCAATGCATTTGCAAATCCCTTTTATCATTAAAGTTTTAATATTACCATGTGCATTGAGCAGAGTTTGAGGTCCTATGGTTCGGCTATCAGCTGTCATGTCCGCCTCCATGGACATGACATTTTGGAGTAATTGAAGAAGATGTTATATGTTGAGCAAAGGCATAAAGGTAATATCCATAGCGTTTTATGGAAGTTTGCTATTGTAGTGGCATCTTCTAAATGCCGAGAATAAGAAGGGCAACATCAAAATGTCACCTGCATCAAAAGGGTGACTTCAAAATGTTTCTGAGCGAGGGGGACATGTCAAAGCTCCCCAGCTAACGTAGGATTACAACTATGTAAGTAAAGTTTCAAACGCCAGCATACAGAGCTGTTCCAGGGCAATCAGATGCATGTCTCGCTTCTCAATAGCATATCTTGATGTATTGTTAAACAGTGCTTAACCTCTTGGATGCTAGAGAGATCTCAAGCGAGACCTCTCTAGCACCAGGGGGTTAATATTGCACACCACCAGTATGTACTCATAAACTAGTAAAGTTTTTGCTGTGATTGGCCAGAATAATCGTTTACTCCAAGACTCTTCAAACATTCACAGTTCACTTAGCAGACACACAGCACAAACAACTTTCTTTAAAAGTATCTAAAGGGCAACATTTTGATGTCGCCCTTTTGATGAGGGCAACATTTGCAGGAGAAATTTTGATGTCAAAAGAGTAACAGTAACTTTCTAGGGGTATATAAAGGGAGATATTTTGATGTCGCCCATTTGACATGGCCGACATTTGCTGGAGACATTTTGATGTCGCCCCTTTGACATGGCCGACATTTGCTGGTGATATTTTGATGTCGCCCTTTTGACATGGCCGACATTTGCTGGTGATATTTTGATGTCGCCCTTTTGACATGGCCGACATTTGCTGGTGACATTTTGATGTCGCCCTTTTGACATGGCCGACATCTGCTGGTGACATTTTGATGTCGCCCTTTTGACATGGCCGACATTTGCTGGTGACATTTTGATGTTGCCCTTTTGACATGGCCGACATTTGCTGGTGACATTTGCTGGTGACATTTTGATGTTGCCCTTTTGACATGGCCGACAATTTCAGGTGACATTTTGATGTCGCCCTTTTGACATGGCCGACATTTGCTGGTGACATTTTGATGTTGCCTTTATGATGTGGGCAACATTTTTATGTGCCCTATTGATGCAGGCGACATTTTGACATGACATTTGTCATGTAGGCAATGCCATTACAATAGGATGTCTGTAACGACCACAGTAAGTTAAAGTGGGGGTTATTAAGAGGTGTTGGTCTTCCTTTAAAAGAAATGGTTTACCCCAGAATTACTCCACTTTTCTTTTTAACATAGACCCCATAGAGAAGAGTTACCTGTCATAATCCATTACTGCTATTGAGAGGCTAACTTGGTCCATATTCTCCGGAGGAATATCGAATATGATGGCCTCATTATAAACTGGATTGAGGGTATTCTTTTTTGTAGTGGTTTTGCGTTTTTTTAGCCTCCGACCTTCGCACATCAGTGAAACTTTTACATAAGGATCTAATATTGGAGGGAACAGTTGTTAGTCATCTTTTAAAAGAAAACAAATCACAACAATGAGTTAATTTATATTATTATACTAGCAGCTGTGTGGCACAGCTTTGCCCATGAGGTGAACCTTGTTTGTTTGTTTTTTTTAACCCTCTGAGTGCCAGAGGGGTACACAACGCATTGCAAAGCAATGCGTTGCGTACCTCTCTGGCACTCAAAGGGTTACACGTATTTGAACCCCTTAAAGGCATAGTAATACTTTATTATTACTATCCCCCATATTGTAGATATTTGCAAAATAATTTAATAGCCCCCAGGTTCATATCTCAAGCCTTTATGGTGTGAGAGATAACTGAAGGCAAAGTTCCCCCCCCCCCATCCCTGAAGTCAGCGTTGTACTGACTGCAGGGATATCCGGTCTGACATTCATCAAGCGGCTCTGCAGCAGAGCCGCGATCACATTAGTGAAAAATAATTATTTCACTGAAACGGTCTTCTACGTGTGCTTGCAAACCAAGCACAAACCAATCACATGTAGAAGATCGTTTCAGTGAAATAATTATTTTTCACTAACGCAATCTTGGCTCAGCTGCAGAGCCGCCTGATGAAAATAAAACCGGATATCCCTGCAGTCAGTACAACGCTGACTTCAGGGAAGGGGGAGGGAGGGGGGAACTTTGCCTTCGGTTATCTCTCAAACCATAAAGGTTTAAGAGATGAACCTGGGGGCTATTACATTATTTTGCAAATATCTACAATATGGGGGATAGTAATAATAAAATATTTCTATCCTTTTAAGGACCAAGGACGTACATATACATTATGGGGAAAACGTGCGTTAATGACCCATGATGTATTTGTAAGTCATGGAATTCAGGGATCCTCCCACTGATGCATGCCGTTTGGGGACCTCTGATTCCATTTAAAAAAATAAAAATATAAAAAAAAAATGCTCCGTGGTCCTTAAGTGCCAGCAGAGCAGCCACACGGCTGGTCTTTAAGGGGTTAAAAAGTCAGATCTCGTGGTGGGGCATCAGGACCCTTCCTGATACCCCAGCTACTGATCTCCCAGCCAAGTCGAGCAAGAGAGCTCCCCCGCTTTCATTCTACCTGGAGCCAGGCAGGAGTGGGCAAGATTGGGAAACCCTCTCATAGCAATGAAGCAAAACCTCTCTCAATGACATGAGATGGTTTGCCGATCCCACCCACTCCTACCCAGGCACTTCGGGTAGGATGGAAGAATGGGATCTCTCTTACTTCCCTGCGTCACCTCTATTAATTTGCCAGACAAATCAGCTGAGAGATCAGTAGCTGGGGGGACATCAGGAGGGGTCCTGATGCCCCACCATGAGATCTGGCTGTTTATTTGCTGTTGGGTGAGGAGGCAGGGGACTTTGCCACTGACTTTTTTTTTTTTTTTTAAATAACACAATGGCAGAGGTGGTTGGTTGAGGAAGCAGTGGGTGTAGCTCCCTGCCACCTCCTCAACCAATCAGAATTTTCCAGCCACACCCCCTGACATGATTCATTTAGATTTTTTTTATATATATCTAGATACGTAGAATGTTTTCATATCTAACTATACATTAACCCATTAACAGCCAGCCGATAAGGCTGTTAAGGAGGACCACGGGTAATTTTTTTTTTTTTTTTTAATGGATTTTGGGGTCGGCGGGTGGCAGTTCAATGCACACTCCCCTGGCACTGAAAGGATTAACTGGAGACAGTTACTCCAAATCATGGCTTTACTATGCATCAGTAACCTCCCTAGCATTGAAGGGGTTATTCATCCTTTACATCCCCATGTTGTGTTAACCATCCTTAGAATGTGTGTAATTAGATATCTCATTGATTACATGAATTGATGTTACTTGCGAGGACCTTTTCAAAATCATTCAAGTCATTTTGTGCTCAGTGGTGCGGATGGTAATTGGATGCAGGAGCATTATGCAATCAGAAAAGCATTGTCCAGTTTGTCTTGCACTGAACTGCAGGAGTTGTTTCCCTTCCTTAACCCCTTAAGGACCACTGACGTGGCAGGACCGTCACGCTGGTCCGGCACTTAAGGACCAGTGACGGTCCTGGCATGTCACGTACTTTTACTCACCGTGCTCCTGTAGGAGCGCGGTGAGTAATACCGGGCACTGAAGTTGATCGATCCAAGACCGGAGCGATCTCTTCCAGTGCCCCGTTTGACGTGCTGCCCCACGTGATCAGTCACATGGGACGGCACGTCAAAGTTTCCTATGTGGTCCTTAAGGGACGGCACGCCCCGGGACCGCTGGTCCTTAAGGGGTTAATGATCTTTCTTCATGTCTTCGCTTCTAACCAAGGGTGTTTGCTACATTCCCAAAAGACCTGCGGCTCTGTAGGGACTAGATTCTATTGCAAGTGCTAAATGTTAACACCCGTTTTAGCAAACATTTTTCTATTGAAGTCTATGGGAAAAACTGGAGAAAAATGCAGAGATTACATTAGCACCTGTAATAGAATCTAGCCCTAGTTCACTTAATGCTTTAACCCTTTGAGTGCCAGAGGAGTTCGCAACGCCATTGCGTACCCCTCTGGCACTGAAAGGATTAACAGTACTCCATGCAGCCTAATTGCAAAATGACCCCTGGGGAGACTGATGGCTTAAAGAGACATCCTATAATATAAAGTCCTAGAATGCGTCGCTCACTGTGTGCGTAACCTCACATGCTCAGTGGGGACTCGCAGAACGGGCTGATCTGGAGCGGAGAGCTCCGGAAGGCTGACAGCCTGTCTATGCTCCCGGCTCCGGCTGCTGCCCTGGAGCCGGGAGCACAGACAGCCTTTAAGCCATCCGGAGCTCCCCGCTCCAGATCAGCCCGTGTATACGGGCTTTGTAACTAGTAACCAAATAAGTTAAAGCGGAACTAACACCGCTAACAAACGTTGTCTGTAATAATTCCCTATCTGGCGACTAGCTGCTTAGTAGCGCTAGTCACCAGAATAATTACCTCTTCATGAAGAAATCTGACGTGATCCTCGGCTGACAGGCAGTTCGGAGCGCAGACATCTTGCCTTAGTGACGTCCGCGCGCCTGCGCTGTCAGTCCCTTCCGGAGCCAAATGGCTCCTAGCAACGCCTCCTACAGCCGTCTGGGACTGAAAGCGCAGGAGCGCGGACGTCACTAGGGCAAGATGTCCTCGCTCCGTCCTGCCTGTCAGTTGAGGATCACGTCAAATTTCTTCACAAAGAGGCAATAATTCTGGCGACTAGCGCTACTAAGAGCTAGTCACCAGATAGGAAATTATTAAAGACAACGTTTGTTAGCGGTGTTAGTTCCGCTTTATAAATGGTTCATTTCAATCTAAATAGTTATTCCTACCCTCCATTTGTTTTTAATTCTTTGATATCGAAGGTCTAGAAAGGCTCAGGCAGTCTTTGGGATTTCAGCTGTAATTGACAATAACTCCCCAAGATGGCTTCATCCCCAAACAACCAACCAAAAAGTTAATAATTGAATGTGAAAGAGTCTAGAGTGTGTGTGTGGGGGGGGAAATCTGTCTGTCTTAAAGGGGAGCATTCATATGAGAAAAGTTTTGCCCATGGGCTTAAATTAACCCAACTACATTAGCCTTGGTATTTTTTTCAATGTTACCTACCTACTATTTAAGCTACAGAGAACTGAAATGTGCCACTTCCGTGTTGTGCGGCACAACGGAGCAGGACTTCCCACCTCCCTCCCAGCTGCCCCAGAGAGCACGTTCACTCTTCCTTTCTTAGTGGCGTTTATGTGGGCTAACAATACAGAAAGTTCTGTTTGTCATGCTACTGAGCTCAGTATAGGCTGACCAGACCTCACCTGTAAAGAAGCAGTAAACTTTTTTTTATAGAGCATTTCCTGCTGAATAAAACAAGGTCACTCCCACTGCTGTCACATGTTTTATTCAAAAATTATAGCAGTTTAAATAACCAGGAAGTGAATTTACTGTGTTTACTTCCTGATAGTTCTAACTGACAGGAAGTGAATTTACTGTGTTTACTTCCTGATAGTTCTAACTGACAGGAAGTGACAGGCAGTTTCTATCACATTCTATGGAGAACTGTATGTCTCTGACTTTTCTGACTTTCCTCTCCATTAGAATCTAACAGGAAATCTAATTAGAATTTGACCACTAGAGGACACTGCTAATGTAAAAAAACATGGGTTTAAACTGTAATAACTCTGGAAATATAAATCTCTCGGAAGTGGGAGTACCCTTATTTTACTCAATAGGAAAATCCCTACAATATATATTTTTTCATAAAAAAAGTTTACTGCTCCTTTAACCGGGGACACATAGGAAAAATGCACACTGCGGGACTACCTTGATGTCAGTGAAGTACTGAAAAATGGCTATTTCCCATATGTCCCCAGTTAAAGGTGAGATCTGGTCAGCCTAGATCAGTACCATGGGATACAGAGCTTGCTGTAACGTTAGCCCAAATAAATACAACTACGAAGGGAAGCATGAACGTGCTCCCTGGGGCAGCTGGGAAGTCCTGCTCCATTGTGCCACACATACAATACCAAGGCTAATGTAGTTGGGCTAATTTAAGCCCATGGGCAAAACTTTTTCTCATATGAATGTTCCCCTTAAAGGCTACATTTAGAGGTAGATTTTGTGTGGATGGCCAGAGTGGTTATTTTGTGTATCTACACAAACAGAGACACACACACACACACACACACACACACATACACACATATACTGTCACATGTCATCTTTACACACAGACACAGTCACAAACTCTTTAAAGTGTTAGTTATGTCCAAAAAAATGTTTTTTTGCATTTAGAAGAGCTTAAAAAGCTGAGCTATATGCAAGAAAACGTATCTCTCAAACCGCTATGGTTTAAGAGATACGGTTGTTTAAAGTTTGATTTCTCCTACTGACAGCTGTAAAGCTGTCAGCAGGAGATTTGTGTCGGTCGACATGGTGGTGCTTGAGAAGTGCCGCAATCTTGTTACTTACAAGGAATCCCGTCATTGGAATGGTCCAAAACGTGTGCCTGGTGTTCAAGCACACGTTTTAGACCATTCCAATGAAGGGATTCCTTGTAAGTAACAAGATCGCTGCACTTCTCAAGCGCCTTTGTGTCGACCGACACAAATCTCCTGCTGACAGGAGACAGCGAACTTTAAACGCCCGTATCTCTTAAACCATAGCGGTTTGAGAGATACGTTTTTTGCATATAGCTCAGCTGTTTAAGCTCTTCTATATGCAAACTTTTTTTTTTTACGTTACTAATACTTTAACGCACACACAATGCCACACGTAATCTTTACACACACATACACTCTGACATACACATTTTCTCTCTCTTACACAGGCTCACACACACATACACATGTACATGTTCTCACACATATAACACATATACATTCTTTATTCTCTCTCTCTTACACACACACAAAGACACACACACATACAGATACATACACAGACACACACACACACATGCACACAGATACACATATGCACACTGGCATTTGCTTTTTATTTACTAAAGAAAACCCCCAAAAACAAATAGTCAAATATTTACTTTAGTTTTGAAGCGAACAGGTCCCCTGTATTACGATCCACGTGTTCTCTTTAGGAGTACCCAGTTGTGACCTCAGTGAGACAAGACTCGTCATCTATCAATTCATCCCTAACGAGGTCACTATAGGGAACTGTAAAGAGAGAAGCCATCTTGGGGTGCAGTGGCCCTCCTCCGGCTTATGTAAAGTAAGTATATATAAAATAGAAAGGAACTGTCTGTGCTCATTTTAGTTCATATAGAGATAAATGACGCAATGCAGGAAACGTGCACAATCGCTATTTCCCATGAGAAAACCACTAGGGAATAGGTTTGTGCATGATTTTGTTGAACTGCGCATGAAAAAATTAAGATTAGCGAACGGCTTCATATATTTATTTTTTTTGTGGAAGTGGCTAAGATTAACGAATCTGTGTGAGTGGAATAGCGAATGCGCCTGATGCAAGAACTGCTATTGTGAATTAATTTATACGTCTGTGTAGTGTTGTCGTAAAATTTAATTTGTTATGCGCAATTCAAGAAGCGTTCGTTATTTAGCTTCCTGGATTAGAATGTGTGCAAAATCTATCTGCGCACAAAAATGCCTTTATCTAATGCAAACGTTTCTTGCATCGCGCCAAAAATCACTGTGAGCACTTCTTTTTCTTGAGATAAAGAGAAAATACCAGCAAAGATATACAGAACAAGACCCACCACAATAGGTACCAAAAGGGCAACAATTACAGGGAAAACACTAAATTAAAACATAACTTTTATTTGTGAAACTAAATAAAAGAAAACAAGAAAAAAGCTTTGCAAATTAAAATAATTTCAAATCTCATGTGAGAGAGAAAACGGGTAAACATATCCTGCTTCACTCAAGTACCTAATTGACGGTCATCCTAGTGTAAAGAGGGCAAAGATTATCAGTGTAACAGTATAGTTTAGTGCAGAGCAATTAGCTATGAGAGTGGCTAATTAGCAACCACACAGACCGGTTGCTCAGAGACAATAGCTGACAAGGTAGTTAGCAAGATTAATTTCACCAAAGCTATATTCCTTTTCCATAGATTTAATAATCATTAAGTAAGGAGCTGCTGAGGTTAAAGCGCTAATAAATATGATTTGTATAGAGTCACATTATCCAGTTTTAAATAGTAAAAAGCCGTGATAACAGAATTAGGGCCGCGTCCACATAGGGAAACGAAGTCAAGTTTAGTCATGACTTAACACATTTCAAACAAAAATAACCACTGTACAACGGGAAATAGCTGTGTATTGTCCACAAAATGGACACAAAAAATCACACCGTGTCGGAAGAAAAATCAGCTGGTGCCGATTAAAATAAAGATATTATTTTGCCCTTGATATGACTGACAAAAAGGAACACTAACTAGGACCTAAGTAGGACCCATCAGGATTGATCCTTATGTATGTTTCGCTACAGCTTTATTGAAAGGAAGTATAGATTCAACAGAAATTGTCTGTGTCCATTTCAATTTATCTAGAGATTAAAAAACACAGTGAGGCGGATGTACTAAGCAATAGTTCTCTTTAAGGGCTTATGGAATACACCTGTCACAGACACCAGAGTAAATGAAACACACAACACAGGTACAGTTGAATTTAACCAGTTTATTAAAATAAGTAACAGCAAACACTTCCCCAACCTAGTAGGAACAGGCGTGAGGAGAGTGTCTAGTCCACTACCCAAGGATTGACACTGAACTGTAGCTGGTTGTCTGTAGCCTATAGAAAATATGGGAGCAGAACCAAGCTTAGTTCTATCACAGAGTATATGGAAACCTGGGACGCCAGGAACCCAGGCTACTGGAGCGACAGATAAACTCCCAGACACGAAACAGGGAGACAGGTGTCTCGTAAGCAGTGACTCTACCACAGAGTGGTAGGAGGAGTGAGGCAGAGAGTAACCTATACCCCGATAGGTAGGCACAGAACGGAGGCAAGAGAGTGGAGCTCAGCCAGCCACGACACCGGTAAGTATGTGAAGGCCGCACAGTATATAGGCCACAGAGTGGAGTGTACTCAACAGGACCAGGAGGCAAATGATACAGTGCACAAAATGGAAGCAATGGAGCAAGAGGCAACAGGCAACTCTACCACAGAGGTAGCAGTTGCATTACACCGATGGAGTGCGCCCACAACTAGCCAGGACAGGTGGTAGTCAGATTGGAGTGAAAGGCAGCATGGAGCGTAAGTCAGACAAGCCACATTCAAGAACCAATTCGGGTAGTCAGCCACAGCCAAGGTCAAAACGGAGTGGGTAGACGGACAACCCAGGGTCATACACAGATCGGGTAATCAGACAAAGCCACTAGGCCTAGAGCCAGAGCGGAAAGTCAGACAAAGCCAAGGATCGATCAGGAGAGAACACCGCAGCCAAGCAAGGGTCAAACGAGAGCGACACTGAAGCAACGCACAGGTACACCATGAAAGGGCAACAAGTCCTAGCCTCAACAAGGTTTATAAAGCAGCAGAAGGAGGTGGAATCCAATTAGGCCCAACAGAATCTGCCCATAAACAGGAGTCTGTGTCAGTGCCTGTAACATGACTCTAGCAATGAGGAAGGGGCCGGAGGCCATGCTGGCCGGCAGCCATACAGAGGTAAGAGCACAGGATTGCTTAGGCCTCAAAGGGAGATTGTGATAATGCCTTTACTGTAATGGAAATGAACTAGACATGCTCACTTATAGTCTACTTTTTGCCAAAGTTAGATAACAATTATCGCAAGTGACTATTGTCAGTACTGGATAATTATGGACTTTGGCTTCTAAGAATCATTAAATTAGTTTGCTTTTAAGGGAATAGACCCCAGTGTTCTGAGATCACACACTGAAATAATTCTAAGGACAAGAAGCTGTTAAAGGGATAGTAATACTTCGTTTTAACTTTATTTTATTTTGTAGGCATTAAAAAAACATGGTTTAAGAGATATTCACAAGCAAAGTTCCCCCGCCCCCTGTTCAGCCAGATCAGAAGGGAGGTGCCCAGGTAAACTGCAGAGAGGGACAATCTTCAATTAAGATAAGGGAAAAAGCTGAAAAACTTGTCAAGGGGGGAAGGACTTTCATTGTTTTTATACAAAGAAGATTGTCCCTTCTGTTATCTGTCTGGTCTATGGACTGCATTCCACATCTGAGAAGAGATAACTTACACTAGGTAAAAGGGGCGGGAGGGGAAACTTTGCTTGTGAATATCTCTTAAACCATAAAGGTTTGAGAGATAAGACTTATATCGTTCTTCATGTTTTTTTAATGCCTACAAAATAAAATAAAGTTAAAACGAAGTATTACTATCCCTTTAAGGGTTCAGTCATTGAAGATAGAAGGTAACATTGATATTGGAAGAACATGCTGAGGGTGGTAAGGCCATACCTGAAGAACCCGTGATATCCATAGCCTTGAGATTTCTACACTTGATAACAGTTAATGTCATCCTTCCAGCGGTAGGTAAGTAGCACAGAGAATACATGATCTCTCCAAGGTCTACACTCTCCTGAATGGAAAGAAAAAAAAAGACATGAAGGTTAAAGTTCAGCTTTTCAGAACAGTTATCAATAGAAAATGGGGCACATATGTTATGGGATTTAAATGGGGCAGAACTTATCCTTGTGCTCACCAGTCGACCAGTTATAATCTGTCACTTTGCAGTCAATTACTTATAAGTTATAAAAAATCTTCTTATGAATGCAAACTTAAATTTGTATATTTAACCTCTTAGCAACACTTGACGTGGCAGGACCAGCACGTTAGTCTGAACGTTAAGGACCGGTAACCGTCCTGGCACATCTAGGGTTGCCACCCAGCCGGTATTTTACCGGCAGGCCGGTAAAAAATTGGCTTCTGTCCAATGTTAAGTCTATGGAGAGAATGCCATGGCCGGTATTTTTTTGAAGAAAAGGTGGCAACCCTAGGCACATCATGGAATTCTGGGATTGCAACACTGCTGCACGCCGCTCTGCAATCCCAGAATTCATTGCTCTAAAAAAAAAAAAAAGGTGCCTAGGTCCTCTAGGGCCGCCCGCCCCCGGAACACGCGGTTCTTAAGGGCTTAAAAGAGACATTATTATGTTTTACAAAGTCTATCCCTATGGGAGTAAGCTTAGTATGAAGCCAGTGGCTGTTCTGTGCAGCCTCAAAACAGCAACTGACAGTGCTTTGGTTCACTTTTAAAAGGTCGCACTCAAAAGAGCGTGCAACCTCATAGTGCATTAACCATGTCGCAGTGCTAAAAATGGCGACCTGACAATCTCGCACTGCATGAAAGAGAGAGATTGTCAGGTCGTGCTATGAAACATCTCCTCATCTATTTCACTTATTCACAGAGGACAGAGGCTGTGACAAGTCACCGGTGGAGCTGAATCATGTCCTCCGGCGGTCCAGTGCCGTTTCTTTCATACACTGGAGGAAGTTCCATGCCGCACGGGCAGAGCAGAGGAGGAGGTTCTTCATTCTACCAGCACCGCAGTACTGAGACAGCAACAGAGGTGTAACTAGAAGCCTTCGGGCCCTGGTGCAAGAAGTGCCACGGCCCCCCCACCTCATTGGCCCCCCTCGACCACACTGACCTCCTCTACAATGACCCTCAATCTTCACAATGCCCCTATCTCCTACCTCCCTGGAGCTCCCGCGCGGTCCTCTTAGTAATGCAGAGCGCTGGAAGATGATGTCGTGGAGATGATGTCATGGAGATGGTGTCATCCCCCAGCACTCTGCATTACTAGAGCGCCAGAGGGAGATTGCGGGCGCCAGGTGGAGGGGTCGCAGGGGGCGGCCGGGCCCCTGGAGTGACAGGCCAGGTTGCAGGTGCGACCCCTGTGACCCGTATAGTTACGCCACTGGACAGCAACCTCAACGTGTCAATCAAGCTCAAGTTACTGCATGGAGCTTCCCCCTTCCTCCACTGTATGAAGGAAGGGGCATTGGACTGCCGGAGGACATGATGTATAATGGAGATACAGGGGAACTACGTCCCAATGGAAAAGTCCTTTATAATGGAGATACAGGGGAACTACGTCCCAATGGAAAAGTCCTTTATAATGGAGATACAGGGGAACTACGTCCCTATGGAAAAGTCCTTTATAATGGAGATACAGGGGAACTACGTCCCAATGGAAAAGTCCTGTATAATGGAGATACAGGGGAACTACGTCCCAATGGAAAAGTCCTGTATAATGGAGATACAGGGGAACTACGTCCCAATGGAAAAGTCCTGTATAATGGAGATACAGGGGAACTACGTCCCAATGGAAAAGTCCTTTATAATGGAGATACAGGGGAACTACGTCCCAATGGAAAAGTCCTTTATAATGGAGATACAGTGGAACTACGTCCCAATGGAAAAGTCCTTTATAATGGAGATACAGGGGAACTACGTCCCAATGGAAAAGTCCTTTATAATGGAGATACAGGGGAACTACGTCCCAATGGAAAAGTCCTGTATAATGGAGATACAGGGGAACTACGTCCCAATGGAAAAGTCCTTTATAATGGAGATACAGGGGAACTACGTCCCAATGGAAAAGTCCTGTATAATGGAGATACAGGGGAACTACGTCCCAATGGAAAAGTCCTTTATAATGGAGATACAGGGGAACTACGTCCCAATGGAAAAGTCCTTTATAATGGAGATACAGGGGAACTACGTCCCAATGGAAAAGTCCTGTATAATGGAGATACAGGGGAACTACGTCCCAATGGAAAAGTCCTTTATAATGGAGATACAGGGGAACTACGTCCCAATGGAAAAGTCCTTTATAATGGAGATACAGGGGAACTACGTCCCAATGGAAAAGTCCTGTATAATGGAGATACAGGGGAACTACGTCCCAATGGAAAAGTCCTTTATAATGGAGATACAGGGGAACTACGTCCCAATGGAAAAGTCCTTTATAATGGAGATACAGGGGAACTACGTCCCAATGGAAAAGTCCATTATAATGGAGATACAGGGGAACTACGTCCCAATGGAAAAGTCCTTTATAATGGAGATACAGGGGAACTACGTCCCAATGGAAAAGTCCTGTATAATGGAGATACAGGGGAACTACGTCCCAATGGAAAAGTCCTTTATAATGGAGATACAGGGGAACTACGTCCCAATGGAAAAGTCCTGTATAATGGAGATACAGGGGAACTACGTCCCAATGGAAAAGTCCTGTATAATGGAGATACAGGGGAACTACGTCCCAATGGAAAAGTCCTGTATAATGGAGATACAGGGGAACTACGTCCCAATGGAAAAGTCCTGTATAATGGAGATACAGGGGAACTACGTCCCAATGGAAAAGTCCTGTATAATGGAGATACAGGGGAACTACGTCCCAATGGAAAAGTCCTGTATAATGGAGATACAGGGGAACTACGTCCCAATGGAAAAGTCCTGTATAATGGAGATACAGGGGAACTACGTCCCAATGGGAAAGTCCTTTATAATGGAGATACAGGGGAACTACGTCCCAATGGAAAAGTCCATTATAATGGAGATACAGGGGAACTACGTCCCAATGGGAAAGTCCTTTATAATGGAGATACAGGGGAACTACGTCCCAATGGGAAAGTCCTTTATAATGGAGATACAGGGGAACTACGTCCCAATGGGAAAGTCCTTTATAATGGAGATACAGGGGAACTACGTCCCAATGGGAAAGTCCTTTATAATGGAGATACAGGGGAACTACGTCCCAATGGGAAAGTCCTTTATAATGGAGATACAGGGGAACTACGTCCCAATGGGAAAGTCCTTTACAATGGAGATACAGGGGAACTACGTCCCAATGGAAAAGTCCTTTACAATGGAGATACAGGGGAACTACGTCCCAATGGAAAAGTCCTTTACAATGGAGATACAGGGGAACTACGTCCCAATGGAAAAGTCCTTTACAATGGAGATACAGGGGAACTACGTCCCAATGGAAAAGTCCTTTACAATGGAGATACAGGGGAACTACGTCCCAATGGAAAAGTCCTTTACAATGGAGATACAGGGGAACTACGTCCCAATGGAAAAGTCCTTTACAATGGAGATACAGGGGAACTACGTCCCAATGGAAAAGTCCTTTACAATGGAGATACAGGGGAACTACGTCCCAATGGAAAAGTCCTTTACAATGGAGATACAGGGGAACTACGTCCCAATGGAAAAGTCCTTTACAATGGAGATACAGGGGAACTACGTCCCAATGGAAAAGTCCTTTACAATGGAGATACAGGGGAACTACGTCCCAATGGAAAAGTCCTTTACAATGGAGATACAGGGGAACTACGTCCCAATGGAAAAGTCCTTTACAATGGAGATACAGGGGAACTACGTCCCAATGGAAAAGTCCTTTACAATGGAGATACAGGGGAACTACGTCCCAATGGAAAAGTCCTTTACAATGGAGATACAGGGGAACTACGTCCCAATGGAAAAGTCCTTTACAATGGAGATACAGGGGAACTACGTCCCAATGGAAAAGTCCTTTATAATGGAGATACAGGGGAACTACGTCCCAATTATTGCCTCACATTAGTGAATAAGTGGAATAGATGGGGCGAAGTTTCATAGCGCAACCTGACAATCTCTCTCTTTCATGCAGTGCGAGATTGTCAGGTCACCATTTTTAGCATTGCGACATGGTTAATGCACAATGAGGTTGCACACTCTTTTGCTTGTGACCTTTTAAAAGGATATCCAATGATTTGAGGGTCAGAAAACTGACCCTCTCTGCTGCCACTAGAGTTGAATGTTTCCCAGAAGTCTGCAGCTCGCAGCCATGGACTTTACTGAGTGGCATACACAACTCCATAGACACCAGTACCTGGGGACTCTCTGGATCTGCCCCATAGACAATGATTTTCAGATTGAATTACTGGGTCTCCAGAGGCTGATTCTATAGCTTGGTGAGTTCAGCAATAACTCCACCCACTTTCCAGTCTGTTCCACCCACTCCCACCCCCATTCTGCCCACCTCCCCACCTATTTCATTGCAAACTCCTCCCTTTTATTCAGATTGAATTACTGGGTCTCCGGAGGCTGATTCTTTAGCTTGGTGGGTTCAGCAATAACTCCACCCACTTTCCAGTCTGTTCCACCCACTCCCGCCCCCATTCCGCTCACCTCCCCACCTGTTTCATGGCAAACTCCTCCCTTTATCCCTTTGAGTGCCAGTGGGGTATGGAACGTATTGCGAAGCAAGATGCCTGAGCTGAAGCCTGCCTGAACATCTCAGATCAAGTTGGATTTCTCAATAACACCTATACTGACTGCATTTTTCTTTAAATCGGGGACACTTATAAAATCACGCACTGCTGGATTTTACTAATTCCTCTTCTGCAGAGTGAAGTTTTCATCAGTGTCCCGGATTTAAAGGGATATTTATCATCTTTCAATACTGTGGGCAAATGACTGACAGTCACCCAAGAGCAGCAATCAAATTTGTCCTGTAATCAGGACCAAACGTCCGGCCTCCTGTATCTACACTGCTGGACAACTGAAACTCTGATTAAAACAGCAGTTTGTAATAGGGTCTCTGATGGGGACTGAAATACCTTCCAGCTGCCCTGCAATACCTAAAGCAGGGAGTGTCAAAGTGCATTCCTACACAGCCAAGACAGAGCAGGCTTTTTGCATTTTCCTGATTTTACCTAGATGTTGTAGTCTAAATGACTGGGTAAATTAATAAGATCTATGTCAAATCAGTGATATCCATATATGGGAATACTCTGAGTTAATTACTGCATCTCTGGGACGGGTAGTGATTCTCCAGGTAACTAAGGGCTCGATCCAAATGTTGGCGTTAAAACCAACGTGAAGCAAAAAAACTGCCTTCGCGAGTCAAGCAAGACCGGGTAACATGAGATTCAAATCTTCTTTACCCAGAAAGGCTAACGAGCGATGACCAACAAAATACACGTTAACCTTAAACCTGTGTCGCATAGAAAATCTTACCTAAAAACACACAATAAAAATGTTACCTAGCACCACAGCCAATCACAGCACTCCATAGTAGAAAGATCAGTCAGAAAATCCAAATTCGACGTTGACAGTTCTGAACAGCATTCTCTGTGCTTCCCTACCCAGCCAGTAGGGGAACGCAGAGAAGGCTTTCAGCACCATGGACAGCTTTAAATGCCATAGCAATGTGCACTACTCACCCCTGTGGCATTTGAAGGTTTTAACAGAAATAGTACACCAAGCACTACACAATGCCCCCCCCCCCCTTCGACACCCCGCCCTTAGTATGTCGACATATATTGCATATATTCGGCATACTAACCCCATCCGACATTCCCCTCAGGGACTGCCATGTAGTCTACAAATCTGTCTTTTAGTCCACAATTAACCCTTTGAGTACCAGAGAGGTAGGAAAGCATTGCTTAGCATGTTTCCTACCCCTCTGGTACCCAAAGGGTTAATAGGCAAGATATGCCTGTATATGTATGTGTATATGAACAAGATATGATTTATTAATGTAATGTGTTTAACTTTAATGTTACATACATTTACTGCCTTCTTGATGCTGTGGGCTTTACAGCCGCCCACAGCACCAAGAAATGAATGAATGGAGGTGAAGGCACTGCGGTCCCATCATTCAGTCAGTCAGCCAGGTCAAACTGGGTGACTGATTGTGTGACCAGAGCGCAGAACTGCTCCCACAATTGCGTCTTTAGTTAGATCTCATTCATTTTTAATGCCCTACCTCCTGTGTCTCATTGCTATTAGTACTTTTGCTCCACTCTCCTTCAAACGGAGAGTGGAGCAAAAGTACTAACAGCAATGGGAGACAGGAGGTAGGACTTGATAAATGAATGAGTTCTGAGTAAAAATAGAATTGTGTAAGCAGTTCTGCGCTGTGACTGCAGCGCTTCCCTCAATTCCCATCTATTAATATCCTGGTGCTGCCGGTGGCTGTAAAGCCGGCAGCATGAAGAAGGCTGGGGACAAGAGAGGCAGGCCCGGAGTGGGACAAAAAATAGGCCCGGGCATTTAAAGCGAAGCAGCCCATTTTTATTTTTTGAGCAGCCCATTGGGGGGGGGGGGGCGGCGCGTTCGCTCGTTATTTTTTTTTTTTACGGTGCAAGGATTTATGTATACACATATTCACCTCCGCCCAGCTCCACACTGCCCACCCCATCCTCCTCCCCACCTCCACATTGCCCACACTGTTCATCTCCTCATTGCCCCTTTCATCTCCACTATGCCCCTTCCACAATGCCCCCTTCATGTCCACAATGCTCCTTTCATCTCCACAATTCCCCTTCATGTCCACAATGTCCCCTCAACAATGCCCCTTCCACTCCACAATGTCCCCTTTATGTCCACAATGCCCCCTTCATGTCCACAATGCCCCCTTCCACAATGCTCCCTTCATGTCCACAATGCCCCATCCACAATGCCCCCTTCATGTCCACAATGCCCCCTTCATCTCCACAATGCCGCCTTTAACAATTCCCCTTCATCTCCACATTGCCCCTTCATCAATGCCCCATAAAGCCCCTTCATCTCCACATTGCCTGTTCGTCTCCACAATGCCCCTTGATCCATGCCCCATAAAGCCCCTTCATCTCCACATTGCCCGTTCGTCTCCATAATGCCCCTTGATCCCCTACCTCGTGGCATGCCGCTAGATCACCAGGGACTTAACAGTGATCTGTGCCTCCCGCGCGCGGTTCGCAGTAATGCAGAGCGCTGGGAGATGATGTCATCTCCCAGCGCTCTGTATTACTACAGAGCCTGGGTCGCCTGACCGGCCCACCGGTATGCCTGATGGCCAGTCCGGGCCTGAAGAGAGGCATTGGAGGAAGAGAGTGGAGGGGAGAGAGACATCGAAGGAGGTGGGTGGAGGGCAGAGAGACATCGGAGGAAGCGGGTAGCAAGCTTGTATTTGCTGCCCACTTCCTCCGATACCTCTCTCCCCTCCTCACTCCTCGACATGGACTCGCACACTGAATGACTTTTTGCATGCAGGGGCCAATATGGCGATACGCGTTGGGATAGGCAGTCCTTGTTGACAGGATCCTAGATGTCTGATGTTTTGCACTGATGTCCCATTGAGGAGTTTTTTTTTTGATAAGCACTGGATAAGTCTTTGTATTTTTCTTCAGTACACTTTAGCTCACATTTATTCATCTTTTATGTAGCACTATAAGCAATTTATTTGAGTTATCATTTATATTTGTACATTATTTGTTCCTTAATTATTGTGGGATACTTTCAGCTGTCTTATTATGCACCTTTGGTGCAATTCAGATTATTATTGTGAAACATCATTCACATGAGGATTTTTTGTTGACATGTTTTTAATTGTTTTTATCGTGATGTGTGTCTTTTTTTGATACCAATAAATTACTTGTATTTTTATATTTTGTGCTTATTATTTTGAGTGCCTCTATGTGAATAAGCTACTTTCTCTGATGTGTCTACCTTGAGGGATTTTCTCTGTGTACCTTTTCCCTCCTGGCAGTTTCACATCAGATGTTGTTTTTTTCATACCTTGCCTATTAACCCTTTGTGTACCAGAGGTGTAGGAAACATGCTAAGCAATGCTTTCCTAACTCTCTGGTACTCAAAGGGTTCATTGTCCAATAAAACACAGGTTCCACTACTATATGAGTCAATAAGGTGAATGTGGGATGGAGTTAGTATGTCGAATATATGCAATATATGTCGACATACTAAGGGGGGGTGTCGAAGGGGGGCATTGTGTAGTGCTTGGTGTACTGTTTCTGTTTAAACCTTCAAATGCCACAGGGGTGAGAAGTGCACATCCCTATGGCATTCAATGCTGTCCATGGTGCTGAAAGCCTTCTCTGTATTCCCCTACTGGTTGGGTAGGGAAGCGCAGACTCATCTTATCCCTAACTCTCTGTTTTATTTTCCCCAACGGTGGTTTTTTACTCTGACTTGTGTGATGTTCGACAAAAAAAATAGGCGTTAGATTTCTGGAGTGAAATGTTGCAATTTAACTCGCGTTAGCCCTAACTCCAACATTTGAATGGCTTTTGGCGTCGCTTGTACATTATCCTCTATGGGTGAGATCTTGCTGTTCTGGCGACGGGCGACGTGTGTTTCAGAACTGCTGTTATTTTTACTAGTGGGAACATTTGCATTGCTTACTGGCGGTACAAAACCACCGTCGCCAGTTTTTTCTGCCGATGCCAACATTTGAATCGAGCCCTAAGTTCTTTGGTAACTCCACTACTCCCCACCCATTCTTCTACCTCCCAAGTGTCCCTCTTACGAGATATTAGGGGTACATACCTTCCATGTATCCCTCTTTAGGAGATATTAGGGGTCCAAACCTCCCAAGTGTCCCTCTTACAAGATATTAGGGTTACATTCCATGTGTCCCTCTTTAGGACATATTAGGGGTCCATACCTCCCAAGTGTCCTTCTTTAGGAGATATTAGGGGTTCGTACCTCCCAAATGTCCCTCTTTAGGAAATATTTGGGGTCCATACCTCCCAAGTGTCCCTCTTTAGAGGATATTAGATTAGGGGTCCATACCTCCCAAGTGTCCTTCTTTAGGAGATATTAGGGGTCTGTACCTCCCAAGTGTCCTTCTTTAGGAGATATTAGGGGCCCATACATCCCAAGTGTTCATCTTTAGGAGATATTAGGGCTCCATACCTCCCAAGTGTCCGTGCGCCTGTGCTGTCAGTCCCATCCGGGTCTAGTAGGCGTTGCTAGGAGCCATTTGGCTCCGGCAGGTACTGACAGCGCAGGCGCTCGGACGTCACAATGGCAAGATGTCCGCGCTCTGTCCTGCCTGTCAGCCAGGGAAGAAAGCAGAAATCTATTAAATAAGGTAATTATTTTGGCGATTAGCGCTACTAAGCAGCTAGTCACCAGATGGGGATTTAATGAAGCTAAAGATTGTGTCGGAAGGTAGTTCCCCTTTAACTAATTTCAGCATGGCAAAGCTAATGCAGGCGACGGTTGCGATCGTAACAGCTCCGCTTTAAGCTTTCTCTGCTTAATTATGGATATCCTGAAAAGTTGTCCTTTTGGTTTTTCCCGAGGCCTACCTGCGAACTCTCCAGATCTGCCCGTGAGGGACAGAAGCTGATTCTCCGGTCTGAGTAACTCTGCCCACTTCTTCTCCTTCGCTCCCTGTTCCACCCACTTCCCAGGATAATGCCGATTAACCCTGCCCACCTGATTAAGCCACACCCACATTATACAGCAAAACACATCATTAACAAAGGCCTGGTCACAACCCATGATCCCTCTCCAGGTGTTCAGCAGAAGGAAATTCCCATGTATGCCCCATGGACTGGACCTGAGAATCACTGTGTTAGCCAACTGACACAAAGTTTAACAGATACTGAGGCAAATTTAAAAGTTAGTCATTACAGTTTCACTAACGTTAGCCTCTAATGCCAGCATTGCAGCTGCAGTTCAGGGTATATAAACAGTGTTTCAGCACTGAACTGCATACCAACAAACAATTTCCGATAGGACTTTAACGCCAGCAACTTTCTCTACACCATGTTTATACAGTAAATAAAGAGAGAGGAAAAGAACACCCCCAAAAACACCCAGAGACTGTCCCATTGTCACCCCCCCCCCTTGGTGAAAGTGCCATAGAGGTATCCAGGGTTATAGGAAGGATTTTTGGATTAAGTAGTCTAAAGGGATAGTAATACTTCATTTTAACTTTATTTTATAGGCATTAAAAAAACATGAAGAACGATATAAGTCTTATCTCTCAAACCTTTATGGTTTGAGAGATATTCACAAGCAAAGTTTCCCCTCCCGCCCCTTTTTCCTAGTGTAAGCCATCTCTTCTCAGATGTGGAATGCAGTCCATAGACCAGACAGATAACAGAAGGGGACAATCTTCTTCCTATGAGAACAATGAAATCCCTGCCCCCCTTGACAAGTTTTTCAGGTTTTTCCCTTATCTTAATTGAAGATTGTCCCTCTCTGCAGTCTACCTGGGCACCTCCCTTCTGCTCTGGCTGAGCAGTGTTACATCAGTAAAAGGGGCGGGAGGGGGATACTTTATCATTCAATTACTCTTGTACTACAACTCTGACAGAATTGAAATAACACTCTCCAAAGTCCAAATACTATGATGATTAATTAGAGTTGCTTTTATTATGAAACATTGCTATCCCTTTAAAAAATTTACATTAGGCACGTGTAGGGACTGAATATCACTTCCAGTTTCCCCCACTAATACTTTTGTTTGTGGAAAGTGAGTCTCCTTCACTGCTCCGCAGTAGGCTAATTAACCCCTTATGGCCCAGAGGGGATAGAACAGGACACTTCACAAAAATCTAACAATACTTTTATTAAAACGCACAACAAAGCTTCAATCTGATGTTTCGGCAGCACGCTGTCAGTTTTGTCAGTGACTGAGGAATGCAGCTGCTTGGAGCTGAATCATCTGATGGACAATGGGGTGCACAGACTAATATGATTTCTCATGAACTAGGAATTGAAACTAGTAGCATTACTCGTCATTGGAAAGCCTGGGTGCAAACATTTATTTGGGCCTCCGAACACAAAAATATTTTGACGGATGAGTAACTGGGACCTATTGGCACTGCTGAAGAGCCACCGTCTGGTCAAGCGACCAGAATCTGCTTCTGACAGCTTTAGAGCTCGTCAAGCAGAAAGGGGAGGGAGCAGAGAACTTTACTTCCACTTATTTGTATCTCTCAAACCGTATTGGAAAGATGGTACCCCATTGGCTGTTCGGCCCCAGTACAAATGCACCCTCTGCAACCCCAATAGTTACAACCTTGGTTGAAACCAGTTTTTTTTAATGCTAATCCTGCCTACTGCCAATTTACTAAGATGAGTACACTAAAATACTCCACTTACAGTCCCCTCCCGCCAAAGGGACATACCTAGGAAGTCTCCGGATATGCCTCAGAGACTCAGGTTTTCAGAGTTAATTACCAGGTCTTGGGGGACAGAGATTGATTCTCCGGTGGTGGTGAGTTTCTTCTGAGACTCCCCCCACTTCTCCTCCTTCCCACCCTGCTCCTCCCACTTCCCTCCCACTTCTCCTCCTTCCCACGCTGTTCCTCTCACTTCTCCTCCTTCACAACCTGCTCCTCCCACTTCCTGCCTACTTCTCCTCCTTCACAACCTGTTCCTCCCACTTCCAGCCCATTTCTTCTCATTCCCACCCTGTTCCTCTTACTTCCCTCCCACTTTTCCTCCTCGCCCTGTTCGTCCCATTTTCTGCCCACTTCTTCTCTTCACCCTGTTCCTCACACTTCTCCTCCTTCCCACCTTGTTCCTCTTACTTCCCATCCACTTCTCCTCCTTCCCACCCTGTTTTCTCCCACTCCCTGCACAGTTCTCCTCATTCCCACCCTGTTCCTCCTACTTCCTGCCCACTTCTCCTCTTTCCTATTCTGTTCCATCCCCTTCCTACCCACTTCTCCTCCTTCCCACCTTGTTCCTCTTACTTCCCATTCACTTGTCCTCCTTCCCACCCTGTTTTCTCCCACTTCCTGCACACTTCTCCTCATTCCTGCCCTGTTCCTCCTACTTCCTGCCCACTTCTCCTCTTTCCTATTCTGTTCCATCCCCTTCCCACCCACTTCTCCTCCTTCCCACCTTGTTCCTCTTACTTCCCATTCACTTCTCCTCCTTCCCACCCTGTTTTCTCCCTCTTCCTGCACACGTCTCCTCCTTCCCACCTTGTTCCTCTTACCTCCCATCCACTTCTCCTCCTTCCCACCCTGTTTTCTCCCACTCCCTGCACAGTTCTCCTCATTCCCACCCTGTTCCTTCTACTTCCTGCCCACTTCTCCTCCTTCGTATTCTGTTCCATCCCCTTCCTACCCACTTCTCCTCCTTCCCACCTTGTTCCTCTTACTTCCCATTCACTTCTCCTCCTTCCCACCCTGTTTTCTCCCTCTTCCTGCACACGTCTCCTCATTCCCACCCTGTTCCTCCTACTTCCTGCCCACTTCTACTCCTTCCTATTCTGTTCCATCCCCTTCCCACCTACTTCTCCTCCTTCCCACCTTGTTCAGTCCCCTTCCCACAGACTTCTCCTCCTTTGAGATCGGAGCTGTCAGTTTTAGCCTCTCCCGTGGAGAGCCAGTGCGTGTGATCACTCACGTGTACCAGTTCTCCAAAATACATACACAAAAAAAATTGTCTTGGTCCCCCAGTGCACCTGTCTTCTGGACCCTGCGGTCCATAAGGGGGATAATAAAATGATTATTTATGTAAATTGTTGCACAATACCCCATTACATAACTGCCTGTCAGAGGATATTCTTGTTTGCTGCAATTTCTGGGGACACCAGTAGCCAGCTC
This sequence comes from Rhinophrynus dorsalis, assembly GCA_037306005.1. Taxonomy (NCBI): domain Eukaryota; kingdom Metazoa; phylum Chordata; class Amphibia; order Anura; family Rhinophrynidae; genus Rhinophrynus; species Rhinophrynus dorsalis. Next base: position 28,257,267 of record CM074721.1, on the reverse strand, counting down.
TATACCACACAGGGCTGCCAGTGTCAGATCGTCCCTTTAAAAGAGGACCTATTTCACATATGTCTTCAGCAGGGTTCCACAGGTTGAAGGGATAGTGGCACAATATATAAAACTCTATATATTTTAGGGCTTATCCTCCTGAGTAAAACAAGGGTACTCTCACTGCTTAATTCAAAAGTTATTGGTCAAATCTGAACGTTTTAGGTGCAGTATGTCAGTGGTCCTGATGAAGATGTGGCATCACACATCGAAACGTTGACACAAAGTAAAACAGCATTTTGATTGATAAGTCCTGAGTGTGCCAACTCTTCTTTCTCTTCCATAGTTTATATCTATATATATATATACTAGTTGAACAGCCCGTTACACGGGCCACAGTGCCTCTGGCAGCCGGTCGCGGGGCAGTCACGCGCAGTAGAGACTGCCCGCGCCACTGCTGATACAGAGCTGGACGCTCCTTTTGAGTGCCCAGCTCTGTATCAGCCGCGGCGCGGGCAGTCTGTACTGCGCATGACTGCAGCACGCGCAGCAGTGTCTACTGCGCATGTCGGGCGTTACACACAACTTAGCGAATTATTATATAGGATATATATAGATAGATAGATAAAGATCACAGCAGCACACTCAGGACTTGTTAAATGATGATTAAATATTTATTCATCATTTAACAAGTCCTGAGCGTGCTGCTGTGATCTTTATCTACATATTTTTTGGCTACACTGATAGCACCCAGGCTACGTCTTCCAGAACTGTGAGTGCTTCTCTCTCTCTCTCTCTCTCTCTCTCTCTCTCTCTCTCTCTCTCTCTCTCTATATATATATATATATATATATATATAAATAAACGAAGTTATCCAGAGGCACTCTCACTTTAAAAGTCCATCGCCTGGGTGCTAAAATCCAGCCATAATACAAATGTATTCCCAATTGAACAACACTCTCAGGACTTATGAAATTCTGACAAATAGGTTTATTGTAAACAGATCTGTTTACAATAAACCTATTTGTCAGAATTTCATAAGTCCTGAGAGTGCTGTTCAATTGGGGATACATTTATATATATATATATATATATATATATATATATATATATATATATATATATATATATTTTTTTTTTTTTTTTTTTTTTTTTTACAAATTAAGTATTAGTATCCCTTTAATTCAGTGACATGAAAACAATGCGTTGTGAACCCCTTTGATACTCAAGGGGTTAATTCACCACTATTTGTGGTCTCTACTTTGTTACATTAATTCATCATCAGTAAGTTTCCTAATATTTTCTAGTACCCATTATTTCTTTTTCAGTTTTGACCTAAAAAAAAAATAAAATGACTATTATACTATCACCATCTATTTTAAAAACCATTTGGTCTCTATCTTCCGTAGCAGTAAAAATATTTTTGCCGTAGGCAACTTGATGAAGAAATTATAATTTAGGTAATAAAAAGCACAGCATAAGGGATGTTATATTCCGGTGTCCTACATTGGTAGGTGCGAGCTGTCACAACTGCCATTCACTACATTAAAATAATAAATAATTATCCTTATGCTGAAATAAACTGTCATCGCCCAGCACATCAGCAATCTATCACTGTTCGTGCTGTAATTTTTAGATATAAATTTAGCAGAGTGACATTTGCGGGAACCTTCAACTACATGAAATTGCTTTGAGTGTTCATTGAGATGAGCCAATTCCATGAATTTTTTTTTTCCCATTTTGGTTTCTAGAGAGGAGGATAATAATTCTCTATGATGTGAAGGACAAGAGGCAAATATTATTATTGCTCTTAACCATCCGTAGAAAGCTGTCTAGTGCCTGTTTTTCTGACCGTATTCATAAAGTTAAAGAAGTTCAATTTTATAGTAAACCAACGGCACTTACGGGAAAATTGAAACCTCTTAAAAGTTCTAGTAACCTAGTGCCTGCTTTTCAGGCAGTATTCACAAAGTTAAAGGGATAGTAATATTTCACAATAAATGCAGCTCCAAATAAAGGGATAGTAATACTTCGTTTTAACTTTATTTTATTTTATAGGCATTAAAAAATATAAAGAATGATATGTCTTATCTCTCAAACCTTTATGGTTTGAGAGATATTCACAAGCAAAGTTTCCCCTCCCACCCCTTTTACCTAGTGTAAGCCATCTCTTCTCAGATGTGGAATCCAGTCCATAGAGCGGACAGATAACAGCAGGGAACAATCTTCTTCCTATGAGAACAATGAAAGCCCTGCCCCCCTTGACAAGTTTTTCAGGTTTTTCCCCTTATCTTAACTGAAGATTGTCCCTCTCTGCAGTCTACCTGGGCACCTCCCTTCTGATCTGGCTGAGCAGTGTTACATCAGTAAAAGGGGCGGGAGGGGGATACTTTGTCATTGAATTACTCTTGAACTACAACTCTGACAGAATTGAAATAACACTCTCCAAAGTCCAAATACTAAGATGATTAATTAGAGCTGCTTTTATTATGGAACATTACTATCCCTTTAATCTTCATTGACTTTAAACCATGGAAAATATGATTTCAATACTGTCAGAGTTGTAGTACAAGAGTAATTGAATGATAAAGTATCCCCCTCCCGCCCCTATTACCTAGTGTAAGCCGCCTCCCCTTATATGTAGAATCTGGTCTCTTGACCAGACAGGTCACAGCAAGGGACAATCTTCTTACGGTGAGCATAAGGAAAACCCTGCCCCCCACTTTGACAGGTTTTTCCTTATGCTCACTGAACATTGTCCCTCTCTGTGATCCATCTGGACAGTCTTGATGCTCTGTGGTGAGCAGTGTTACATCAGTAAAAGGTGACAGGAGGGGGATACTTTATCATTCAATTATTCCTGAACTACAACTCTGACAGTACTGAAATAACACTCTCCATGGCCCAAATACTATGAAGAATAACTGGAGCTGCTTTTATCGTGAAACATAACTATCCTTAGATTTGGGTCATGGAGAGTGTTATTTCAATACTGTCAGAGTTGTAGTTCAAGAGTAATTGAATGATAAAGTATCCCCCTCCTGCCCCTTTTACTGATGTAACACTACTCACCTCAGAGCAGCAAGACTGTCCAGATGGATCACAGAGAGGGACAATCTTCAGTGATCATAAGGAAAAACCTGAAAAACCTGTCAAGGGGGGCAGGGTTTCCTTATGATCACAGTAAGAAGATTGTTCCTTGCTGTGATCTGTCCGGTCATGTGACCAGATTCTACATCTGAGGTGAACAGTGTGACATAGGTAAAAGGGGCGGGAGGGGAAACTTTATCATTCAATTACTCTTGAACTGCAACTCTGACAGTATTGAAATAACAGTCTCTATGGTTCAAATACTATGAACATTAATTGGAACTGCTGTTTTTGTGAAACATTACTATCCCTTTAAAGAGGCGCAATTTTATAGAAAACCAAGTGCACTTAGTGAAAAACTAAACTCCCCTAAATGTTCCAGTGATTTAACCCCTTAAAGACCGATTTGATCCTGTTACGTGTACCGGCACACCGAGTTGGGGTCTGAGAGAGACCGCTCCAGTCTTGGAGCGGTCAGTTTCAGACCCTGTTTTTACTTAAAGCGCTCCCCACAGGAGCATGTAAGTAAAAAGTATGTGATGTGCTATGACCGTCAGCAGTCCTTAACCCTTTGATTTCCAGAGGGGTACGCAACGCATTGCAAAGCAATGCGTTGCGTACCCCTCTGGCACTCAAAGGGTTAAGGGTAAAAAAGGTAATGACGGTCATAGCAGGTCTTGAGTCCTTAAGGGGTTAAATGAGGATTTTAATCCCTTGATTGGTAGAGAAGACTCCAATGCTTTGATTCACAGAGGGTTGACAACATCTCTGGCACTCAACAAGTTAAAAGCCCCATTTAAATCCACTGTAATTTATCTCCTAAGGTGCAGTTGGTTTGCTCCAGAATTGCACCTGTATGCCTTGCTGAACACAGGACTTCATCGCATAACATAAAGGGATACTAATACTTATGTAAAAAATAGATATTGTAGGGTTTGCCCTCCTGAGTAAAACAAGGGTACTCCTACTGCTGAGAGGTGCTTTATTATCAAGTTATTGCAGCTCAAACGAGATTATTTTTTTAGGTACAGTATTTCGATGGCCTTAAAATGTACAATGGTGCTGTTGCTACACCATCCTATGGAGGTTTATGGTCAACGAGCAGAGCTGTCCATAGGATGGTGTAGCAACAGTGCCACTGTAAAATTTCAGGCCATTGAGATACTGTACCTTAAAAGTTCAAGTTTGAGCTGCAATAATTTTTTAATACAACATCTCTCAGCAGTGGGAGTGCATTGTTTTATCAGGAGGATAAAGCCTACAATATATATATTTTTAAATATTAAGTGTTACTATGACTGTAATTAACCCCTTGGATTCTAGGGACTACTTAGCAATGTGCTTAAGATGTCTCTAGCATCTAAGGGATTACATTTGTGACATCACATGGAACATTTATAGTTGTCATTTAAAAAAAAAAAAAAAAAATGATTGTTGTTAAAATTATATTTAAAGGAACCTATATGTTATAGAGATTTTCCTGCTGAGTAAAACACCGGTACCCCCACTGCTGTCACATACCTCCCAACATTTCAAATTGCCAAAGAGGGACACTTGTGTTTTAGGGGGTGTTGCTGGGGGCGTGGCTGGTAGGCGGGGCACTACCAAGAATTTTTAGGCTGTTTCATGACCTATTGACACCTCCTTGTGTGACCTAATAAATTACTTATAACAAGACCATAGTATTTTATTTACACATATTAATTTATAAACACATATACTGATGTTTAAACAAACAATAATGTTAGTTTTATTGCTGTAGAGCAGTATGATATACTTATATATACACCTCACCAGCCTGGTCTCCTAAAAAGAGGGACATCAGGGTGGGAAAGAGGGACAGAGGGATTTAGGTCTAAAAGAGGGACTGTCCCTCCTAAAGAGGGACATTTGGGAAGTATGCTGTCAGGTGTTTTATTCAAACATTATAGTACTTCAAATTGTCAACAAAGGACTAACAGCATGATTACTTCCTAAAACTTCAAACTGACAGGAAGTGACTCAGCAGTTTCTGTAACCATTCTATGGAAAACTGTTTGTCAGTGACTTGTCTCTCCCATGGAACGTAACAGAATAGAAGGCACTGTTACACCAAAAAAAAATAAAAAATATATATATATATGTGTGTGTGTGTGTGTGTATATTTTACATTTTAGGTATTACTATCCCTTTAAAGCCACTTACAGGCAGTCTATGGGTAAAGAATCATGCAGTACAGGAAACTGAACTGTGGAACGTCAGTCTTGCAGTTCAGTCTCTCCCACAGGAACCATCAGTGATCTTTTTATCATATCCCCAGGCCTCAAAATGCTACCAGATCTGCCAGTCATTTGCTATCTGATGGCTAGTTGTGTTTTAACCCATTGGGTATGCATTGCCACTCAGTGGGTTAAGCAGAATGTGTTACACTTCTTTTTGGGAGTCTTGGACTTCCACAGAACAAAATTTAGAAGTCACTATACTATGCTGCTTGCAGAAAATACCTTTACCGTTTTCACCTCTGTTTAAGCAGGTGACCTTTATTTCTTTGTCTGGGCTAGAACAAATCTGTTGGTTAATCCAGGAGAGATCTGTGTATAGATATGAACTTTCAGTGGAACACTGCATAGAACAATCAGCTGTAATGGTCTTGACATTTCTGAGCTGCTCCCAGGAGACCATAAAACATAATTAGTATAATACCAAGCTGGCGAGAACCTGAATTCAGCGCTTTGCATCTTCTTCACGGAAATGCAACAAGACTATCTGCTTCTATTTCAAGAAATATTTCAACAATGCAGTGGGGCTGATTTACTAGGAAGAAATTGGTAAATTCTGGAGCAAACTAACTGCACCATGGGGGTAAAATAAAAATGGCTGGCATTTCTATTAATTTGCTTTTCTTTTTCCCCTGTTTGGCAAAGGAACATTTTGTTTCCCTCCAGAATGACTGCAATTCCATTATGTATCCACTGTATATATCATCACACCCGGGAACTTTATCTTCTTGAGTACCCGGAGAGGACTCATGAGGTTCGCCTGGGGTATATAAATAATGCAAACGGGCAGGCTTAACTGAGTGTGGGGGTGGTGCTTAACAGACTTTTATATAAAGTGGCCAGGAAGTAGGTGGAAAATGAGCAGAAGAGGGTGTGAAGGAGGAGAAGTTGGTGGGTAGGGGAAGGAGCAGGGTGGGAAGGAAGAGATGTGGGTGGGAAGTGTGAGGAACAGGGTTGGAAGGAGGAGGAGTGGGTGGGAAGTGGGAGGAGCAGGGTGGGAATGAGTAGAAGTGGGCAGGAAGTGGGAGGAACAGGTTGGGAAGGAGGAGAAGAGGGCAGGAAGTGGGAGGAACAGGGTGGGAAGGAGGAGAAGGGGGAGGAACAGGGTGGGAAGGAGGAGAAGTGCGTGGGAGGAGGGAAGAACAGGGTGCGAAGGAGGAGAAGTGGGCAGGAAGTGGGAGGAACAGGGTGGGAAGGAGGAAAAGTGGGCAGGAAGTGGGAGGAACAGGGTGGGAAGGATGAGAAGTGCGTGGGAGGAGGGAAGAACAGGGTGCGAAGGAGGAGAAGTGGGCAGGAAGTGGGAGGAACAGGGTGGGAAGGAGGAAAAGTGGGCAGGAAGTGGGAGGAACAGGATAGGAAGGAGGAGAAGTGGGAGGAAAAGGGTGGGAAGGAGGAGAAGTGTGTGGGAAGAGGGAAGAACAGGGAGGGAAGGAGGAGAAGTGGGCAGGACGTGGGAGGAACAGGATAGGAAGGAGGAGAAGTAGGAGGAAAAGGGTGGGAAGGAGGAGAGGTGGGTGGGAAGAGGGAGGAACAGGGTGGGAAGGAGGAGAAGTAGGCAGGAAGTGGGAGGAACAGGATAGGAAGGAGGAGAAGTGGGAGGAAAAGGGTGGGAAGGAGGAGAAGTGGGTGGAAAGAGGGAAGAACAGGGTGGGAAGGAGGAGAAGTGGGCAGGAAGTGGAAGTAACAGGATGGGAAGGAGGAGAAGTGGGAGGAAAAGGGTGGGAAGGAGGAGAAGTGGGTGGGAAGAGGGAAGAACAGGGTGGGAAGGAGGAGAAGTGGGCAGGAAGTGGAAGTAACAGGGTGGGAAGGAGGAGAAGTGGGCGAAGTGGAAGTAACAGGGTGGGAAGGAGGAGAAGTGGGTGGAAAGTGAGAGGAACAGGGTGGGAAGGAAGAGAATTGGGTGGGAAGTGGGAAGAACAGATTAGGAAGAAGGAGAAGTGGCTGAGTTTCATACGAAACTCAAAACCACTGGAAAATCAGCCTCTGACCCCCCAGATACCTGGTAATTAACTTACAAAAAGGAGTCCCTGGGGCAGATTCGTAGAGTTCCCAAGTATGTATATCATACCTGGGAACTCTCTGATCTGACCTGGAGACTCTGTTTTTTATCCTTAATTACCAGGTCTCCAGGGACAGATGCTAATTCTCAGGGCTCAGTGAGTTCTTTTGTAACTCCACCCACTTCGCGGAGAATTCATTCACTCACTTCCCTGTTCCTCCAGAGCTCTGCCCATTTCATAGGCAAACTCACCTCCTCCAATCAATCTCCAGTAAATCCCACCCACCTCAATCAAGCCTCTCGCACTTTAAGATGCAAATCGCATCATTTGGACACTCCCACCCATAGACCTTAGTGGACGTTCGGAAGCTCTGAACAAGAATGCTTCCAGGTATGGAATATAGGCTCAGAAACAAAGAATGTGACGAGCACCCATTGAGAACAAACAAGATAAAGTGTTTTGTTCAATACATGGTGGCCTGTTAGTGATGCCACAAATCATGTTTTTCACTCCCATGTGCAATTGCAGAGAGGAAATTTCCACATTCATATCAGACTGGTCCTGTCCACAGACAGACCAGCTCCAAGATGTCTGTCAAATCCTCTCTGCACAAGAGAATCAGCAAAACCTCAGACTTAAGTTTCGCCTACGTGGGGCTCGTCGGTGTGGTGCAGCTGACTCACTCTAAGCACATGGTAAGTAAGGGCCCATGCCTGGGATGCCCTTCCACGTAGGGAGATTTAGAAATAAATATTGTGATGAGTACCCATCAAGATTGAACAAGATAAAGTGTCTTGTACTGAGGCATGGTGACCTCTCAATGGTGCTAGAATTCATGTTTTTTACTCCCATGTGCCATTGCAGAAAATAAATTTCCATATCCATATCAGACTGGTCCACCCAAACACAGTCCAGATCCTAAATTTCAGGCAAATCCAATATGCATGAGAGAATCAACACAACCCCAGGTGTACGTTCCAGCCTCTGTGGTGTGGTACCTCTGACTCCTTCTAGGCACATGGCGAACAAGGGTCCATTCTGGGATCCCCTTCCACATAGGCTGTAGCAACATAAAGAAATTGGATAATGTTTCATGTATGCAAGCATTCAGTCAAAATCAGTCATGCCCTCAAGAACCACTAACAGACCACACTTTTAGGATCTCCCTTCATGAGGACCAGTGAGTTGATCTGAGGCTCAGCCTTTTCAATTAACTCACCTGTACTCAAACAAGGAAATCCATAAATCCTAGTCTGTTAGAAGGCCTGTGTCCCATATAAGACTGTTGACATGAACAACTGAAGCTGATGTACTAAGAGAAGCTGGATCAATTCTGGGGCAAACCAGAGGGCAAATGAAGATTCCCTCGAATGCTAGAGAGGCCTTCATCACATGGGGTAGCAATAGGTTGGAGACGTCTGTAGCATTCAAGTTGATAGATGCTCCATTTAAAAGGATGGTAATACTTGAAAATAAGTTTATTTTATATTGTAGCCCTTAAAAAACTTGAAAAATGATATAAGTCTTATATTCAGAAGTAAAGTTTCCCCTGGAGTGACGTCATTGCTCCACCCTTCAGATTTGGAATCCGGTCCCGGGACCGGTTGTGCCTCTCCAGAAGTGCTGAGATCACCATCTTTAAAAAGAATTTCTTAATTGGAATGGCCTACAAAGTGTGCTTTCAAGCCAGGCACACTTTGTAGATAGTTCCAATTAAGTAGTTCTTTTCAAAGATCGTGATCTCTGCACTGCTAAAGAGCTGCCGGGTTGCTCTGTGGACCGAATTCCAAATCTGTCCACTAGATGGCAGACTTGGCTGAAACAGCCAGGAAAAGAGCATTTTACTATGTTTTACATGTGAATATCTCCCAAACCATAAAGGTTTAGGAGATAAGACTTATATCATTTTTCATGTTTTTTTAAGGGCTACAATATAAAATACAATTATTTTCAAGTATTACTATCCCTTTAAATCACTGGGACTTTGGCAAATTTGTATCTGTCCTGTAGAGTACAGTTATACCTGGGAGCCTTCTCGTTCCAAACTTCCAAAGTTCCACTAAGATCTGGGGGTGGGAGTGACCAATGAATACATTTTGCCTGATAAAGTGGGTGGGGCTTGATTGGGGTTGGTGGGAGTGGGAGGAGGGGTTTGCCTTTAAAATGGGTGGAGAGTGGAAAGAACAAGGAGTAGAGTGACAGTGGAGTGAGTGGAGTTCCAAGGGAACTCACTGAGCTCTGAGAATCAATCTCTGTCCCCGGAGACCGGATAATTATGCATTAAAATGGGAAGTCTCTGGGTCAGATATGGAGACTTCAAAAGGTATGGGTACAGTTTGTCCCAGAATTGCTCCAATTATCCTTAGCACATCTGCCTCATTGTGGTATCTCTTGCCCAGCACAAAACCTTCAGAGCTAGTTCAAATCGTGTGCATCGGTGGCAGAATGGAATCCAGGACCCATAATGCACTGCACCAGCACTGAAATGCTCTGGACACCTCTCCAGCATTAAAAGGATTTTAAGCCTCATTTAAATCAGTGATAATGATTATTTTTCCCTTATGGTGCAGTTGTTTTTTTCCATAACTTGGACTGCCTATAGATAAGGATGCAATAATCAAAGGGCAATTATCATGTTTTAGTTAATAAAAACCAGGTGCTACACCTTCCAGTCACACATTCCAGCCATTTAAGGGGCAATCACACTGGTATCAGTCTGGTAAGGAACCCATAATTATGGTCTGTTCACATACCTCCCAAGTGTCCCTCTTTAGTAGTTGTTAGGGATCCGTACCTCCCAAGTGTCCCTCTATAGGAGATATTATGGCTCTGTACCTCCCATGTGTCCCTCTTTAGAGGATATTAGATTAGGGGTCCATACCTCCCAAGTGTCCCTCTTTAGGATATATTAGGGGTCTGTACCTCACAATTGTCCTTCTTTAGGAGATATTAGGGGTCTGTACATCCCAAGTTTCCTTCTTTAGTAGATGTTAGGGATCTGTACCTCTCAAGTGTCCCTCTATAGGAGATATTATGGTCTGTACCTCCCATGTGTCCCTTTTTAGAGGATATTAGATTAGAGGTCCATACCTCCCAAGTGTCCCTCTTTAGGAGATATTAGGAGTCTGTACCTCGCAAGTGTCCTTCTTTAGGAGATATTAGGGGTCTGTACATCCCAAGTTTCCTTCTTTAAGAGATATTAGGGGTCCGTACCTCCCAAGTGTCCCTCTTTAGGCGATATTAGAGGTCCATACCTCCCGAGTGTCCTTCTTTAGAAGATATTAGGGACCCATACATCCCAAGTGTCCCCCTTTAGGAGATATTAGGGATGCATATGTCCCAAGTGTCCCTCTTTAGGAGATATTAGGGGTCCATACCTCCCAAGTGTCCCTTTTTAAGAGTTATTAGGGGTCCATACCTACCAAGTGTCCCTCTTTAGGAGATATTAGGGGTTTATACCTCCAACTGTTCCACTTTAGGAGACATTAGGGCTCCATAAATCCTAAGTGTCCCTCTGTAAAAGATATTAGGGGTCCATACATCATAAGTGTCCCTCAAATGTCACTCTGCTAAATTTATATCTAAAAATTACAGCACGAATAATAATCAGACTGTGTGGTGTGTATATAAGTGTATCACCCTGGTATCCCTGTGTTTAGGAGATCAGACTGTGTGGTGTGTATAGAAGTGTATCACCCTGGTGTCCCTGTGTTTAGGAGATCATACTGTGTGGTGTGTATAGAAGTGTATCACCCTGGTGTCCCTGTGTTTAGGAGATCAGACTGTGTGGTGTGTGTGTATAGAAGTGTATCACCCTGGTGTCCCTGTGTTTAGGAGATCAGACTGTGTGGTGTGTATAGAAGTGTATCACCCTGGTGTCCTTGTGTTTAGGAGATCAGACTGTGTGGTGTGTGTGTGTATAGAAGTGTATCACCCTTGTGTCCCTGTGTTTAGGAGATCAGACTGTGTGGTGTGTATATAAGTGTATCACCCTGGTATCCCTGTGTTTAGGAGATCAAACTGTGTGGTGTGTATATAAGTTTATCACCCTGGTGTCCCTCTGTTTAGGAGATCAGACTGTGTGGTGTGTATATAAGTTTATCACCCTGGTGTCCCTGTGTTTAGGAGATCAGACTGTGTGGTGTGTGTGTATAGAAGTGTATCACCCCGGTGTCCCTGTGCTTAGGAGATCAGACTGTGTGTTGTGTATATAAGTGTATCACCCCGGTGTCCCTGTGTTTAGGAGATCAGACTGTGTGTTGTGTATATAAGTGTATCACCCTGGTGTCCCTGTGTTTAGGAGATCAGACTGTGTGGTGTGTATAGAAGTGTATCACCCTGGTGTCCCTGTGTTTAGAAATTCAGACTGTGTGGTGTGTATATAAGTGTATCACCCTGGTATCCCTGTGTTTAGGAGATCAGACTGTGTGTTGTGTGTATAAGTGTATCACCCTGGTGTCCCTGTGTTTAGGAGATCATATTGTGTGGTGTGTGTATAGAAGTGTATCACCCTGGTGTCCCTGTGTTTAGGAGATCAGACTGTGTGGTGTGTATAGAAGTGTATCACCCTGGTGTCCCTGTGTTTAGGAGATCAGACTGTGTGGTGTGTATAGAAGTGTATCACCCTGGTGTCCCTGTGTTTAGGAGATCAGACTGTGTGGTGTGTATAGAAGTGTATCACCCTGGTGTCCTTGTGTTTAGGAGATCAGACTGTGTGGTGTGTGTGTGTATAGAAGTGTATCACCCTTGTGTCCCTGTGTTTAGGAGATCAGACTGTGTGGTGTGTATATAAGTGTATCACCCTGGTATCCCTGTGTTTAGGAGATCAAACTGTGTGGTGTGTATATAAGTTTATCACCCTGGTGTCCCTCTGTTTAGGAGATCAGACTGTGTGGTGTGTATATAAGTTTATCACCCTGGTGTCCCTGTGTTTAGGAGATCAGACTGTGTGGTGTGTGTGTATAGAAGTGTATCACCCCGGTGTCCCTGTGCTTAGGAGATCAGACTGTGTGTTGTGTATATAAGTGTATCACCCCGGTGTCCCTGTGTTTAGGAGATCAGACTGTGTGTTGTGTATATAAGTGTATCACCCTGGTGTCCCTGTGTTTAGGAGATCAGACTGTGTGGTGTGTATAGAAGTGTATCACCCTGGTGTCCCTGTGTTTAGAAATTCAGACTGTGTGGTGTGTATATAAGTGTATCACCCTGGTATCCCTGTGTTTAGGAGATCAGACTGTGTGTTGTGTGCATAAGTGTATCACCCTGGTGTCCCTGTGTTTAGGAGATCAGATTGTGTGGTGTGTGTATAGAAGTGTATCACCCTGGTGTCCCTGTGTTTAGGAGATCAGACTGTGTGGTGTGTATAGAAGTGTATCACCCTGGTGTCCCTGTGTTTAGGAGATCAGACTGTGTGGTGTGTATAGAAGTGTATCACCCTGGTGTCCCTGTGTTTAGGAGATCAGACTGTGCGGTGTGTATAGAAGTGTATCACCCTGGTGTCCCTGTGTTTAGGAGATCAGACTGTGCGGTGTGTATAGAAGTGTATCACCCTGGTGTCCCTGTGTTTAGGAGATCAGACTGTGTAGTGTGTATAGAAGTGTATCACCCCGGTGTCCCTGTGTTTAGGAGATCAGACTGTGCGGTGTGTATATAAGTGTATCACCCCGGTGTCCCTGTGTTTAGGAGATCAGACTGTACGGTGTGTATAGAAGTGTATCACCCTGGTGTCCCTGTGTTTAGGAGATCAGACTGTGTGGTGTGTATAGAAGTGTATCACCCTGGTGTCCCTGTGTTTAGGAGATCAGACTGTGTGTTGTGTATATAAGTGTATCACCCTGATGTCCCTGTCTTTAGGAGATCAGACTGTGTGGTGTATATATAAGTGTATCACCCTGGTGTCCCTGTGTTTAGGAGATCATACTGTGTGTTGTGTATATAAGTGTATCACCCTGGTGTACCTGTGTTTAGGAGATCAGACTGTGTGGTGTGTATATATAAGTGTATCACCCTGGTGTCCCTGTGTTTAGGAGATCACACTGTGTGGTGTGTATAGAAGTGTATCACCCCGGTGTCCCTGTGTTTAGGAGATCAGACTGTGTGGTGTGTATAGAAGTGTATCACCCTGGTGTCCCTGTGTTTAGGAGATCAGACTGTGTGGTGTGTATAGAAGTGTATCACCCTGGTGTCCCTGTGTTTAGGAGATCAGACTGTGTGTTGTGTATATAAGTGTATCACCCTGATGTCCCTGTCTTTAGGAGATCAGACTGTGTGGTGTGTATAGAAGTGTATCACCCTGGTGACCCTGTGTTTAAGAGATAAGATTGTGTGGTGTGTGCGTATATAAGTGTATCACCCTGGTGTCCCTGTGTTTAGGAGATCAGACTGTGTGGTGTGTATAGAAGTGTATCACCCTGGTGTCCCTGTGTTTAGGAGATCAGACTGTGTGGTGTGTATATAAGTGTATCACTCTGGTGTACCTGTGTTTAGGAGATCAGACTGTGTGGTGTGTATATACATGTTTCACCCTGGTGTCCCTGTGTTTAGGAGATCAGACTGTGTGGTGTGTATATTAGGGGTCCATACATCATAAGTGTCCCTCAAATGTCACTCTGCTAAATTTATATCTAAAAATTACAGCACGAATAATAATCAGACTGTGTGGTGTGTATATAAGTGTATCACCCTGGTATCCCTGTGTTTAGGAGATCAGACTGTGTGGTGTGTATAGAAGTGTATCACCCTGGTGTCCCTGTGTTTAGGAGATCATACTGTGTGGTGTGTATAGAAGTGTATCACCCTGGTGTCCCTGTGTTTAGGAGATCAGACTGTGTGGTGTGTGTGTATAGAAGTGTATCACCCTGGTGTCCCTGTGTTTAGGAGATCAGACTGTGTGGTGTGTATAGAAGTGTATCACCCTGGTGTCCTTGTGTTTAGGAGATCAGACTGTGTGGTGTGTGTGTGTATAGAAGTGTATCACCCTTGTGTCCCTGTGTTTAGGAGATCAGACTGTGTGGTGTGTATATAAGTGTATCACCCTGGTATCCCTGTGTTTAGGAGATCAAACTGTGTGGTGTGTATATAAGTTTATCACCCTGGTGTCCCTCTGTTTAGGAGATCAGACTGTGTGGTGTGTATATAAGTTTATCACCCTGGTGTCCCTGTGTTTAGGAGATCAGACTGTGTGGTGTGTGTGTATAGAAGTGTATCACCCCGGTGTCCCTGTGCTTAGGAGATCAGACTGTGTGTTGTTTATATAAGTGTATCACCCCGGTGTCCCTGTGTTTAGGAGATCAGACTGTGTGTTGTGTATATAAGTGTATCACCCTGGTGTCCCTGTGTTTAGGAGATCAGACTGTGTGGTGTGTATAGAAGTGTATCACCCTGGTGTCCCTGTGTTTAGAAATTCAGACTGTGTGGTGTGTATATAAGTGTATCACCCTGGTATCCCTGTGTTTAGGAGATCAGACTGTGTGTTGTGTGTATAAGTGTATCACCCTGGTGTCCCTGTGTTTAGGAGATCAGATTGTGTGGTGTGTGTATAGAAGTGTATCACCCTGGTGTCCCTGTGTTTAGGAGATCAGACTGTGTGGTGTGTATAGAAGTGTATCACCCTGGTGTCCCTGTGTTTAGGAGATCAGACTGTGCGGTGTGTATAGAAGTGTATCACCCTGGTGTCCCTGTGTTTAGGAGATCAGACTGTGCGGTGTGTATAGAAGTGTATCACCCTGGTGTCCCTGTGTTTAGGAGATCAGACTGTGTGGTGTGTATAGAAGTGTATCACCCCGGTGTCCCTGTGTTTAGGAGATCAGACTGTGCGGTGTGTATATAAGTGTATCACCCCGGTGTCCCTGTGTTTAGGAGATCAGACTGTACGGTGTGTATAGAAGTGTATCACCCTGGTGTCCCTGTGTTTAGGAGATCAGACTGTGTGGTGTGTATAGAAGTGTATCACCCTGGTGTCCCTGTGTTTAGGAGATCAGACTGTGTGTTGTGTATATAAGTGTATCACCCTGATGTCCCTGTCTTTAGGAGATCAGACTGTGTGGTGTATATATAAGTGTATCACCCTGGTGTCCCTGTGTTTAGGAGATCATACTGTGTGTTGTGTATATAAGTGTATCACCCTGGTGTACCTGTGTTTAGGAGATCAGACTGTGTGGTGTGTATATATAAGTGTATCACCCTGGTGTCCCTGTGTTTAGGAGATCACACTGTGTGGTGTGTATAGAAGTGTATCACCCCGGTGTCCCTGTGTTTAGGAGATCAGACTGTGTGATGTGTATATAAGTGTATCACTCTGGTGTCCCTGTGTTTAGGAGATCAGACTGTGTGGTGTGTATATAAGTGTATCACCCTGGTGTTCCTGTATTTAGGAGATAAGACTGTGTGATGTGTATATAAGTGTATCACCCTGGTGTCCCTGTGTTTAGGAGATCAGACTGTGTGTTGTGTATATAAGTGTATCACCCTGGTGTCCCTGTGTTTAGGAGATCAGACTGTGTGGTGTGTATATAAGTGTATCACCCGGGTGTCCCTGTGTTTAGGAGATCAGACTGTGTGGTGTGTATATAAGTCTATCACATTGCTCCACAGCAATAAAACTCTCATTAATGTTTGTATAGACTTCAATATATGTGTTTATAAATTAGTCTGTGTAAATAAAATAATTTGGTATTGTTCTAAATCATTTTTTCAGTTACACAAAGAGGGTCAATATGTTCAAAAAATTATCGAGAAGGCCCCACCCATCAGCCACGTCCCCAGCAAAACATGCGTCCCTCTTTGGCCATTGGAAATGTTTTCAGGTGTGTTCATACAGCTCCTACAGCTCTCAAGTTTCTGCTACTAGGAGCTATTTGGGCTGAACAGTGCCCACTGGATCACGCTAAGCAACATGTGATAAGTGCCCTTTAACCCTCTGAGTGCCAGAGTGGTATCTAATGCATTGCAACTCAATGCATTAAGTACCTTTTTGGCCCTCCAAGAATCAAGGCTACACTATTTTTCATCATCTCTGTATTTCACACCACTTCTATAATGCAGTGGCTCATGTGTACCTCATTTAGAAGATCTTCGGCTACAAAAATCAGAGAGTATTACCCTGGATAACCTTAGAATATTTGCTAGTGTTTTGAAAGATATAATTAGAGCAGTTCTGGCTTTCTCATGTTCTCAAGGAAACTCAACAGAATAAAAGGAAAATGCCAAAATACTACAGCATTAGATTGGAACGTGATACAACGTTACAGTACTATTTCTCATGCCATGGAAATTCAATTGTTGGACTTCAGCTGTCAGAGGACTAATAGGCATATAGGTAAATTGATTTGTAAAAGACATGTAGCTTTAAAGTATCAAAATAGAATGCATGTAGCTCATTTTATTAACAGTTTCCAAACCGAGATAGAATATAAGATCCAATGCATTACATATGATTTTTTTCAGAAGGCTGGGGGAAGCAATTTTCCTTTGCGCTCCCCACTTCCTAGTCAAGAAGCTGCACTCTACACAGCATGTCTAGGGCATGTGGTATAGATCAAATAAAGACACACACAACTTGTTTGGATGTAAAAACCAGGCCACAGCTTTATTAACTTAAAATTTAATAACCACCACAACTTTAAGCCCTTGCCAAATGCTAGGCATAAACTTATGCCCACCCTACTGAGCCCCAAAAGGCTCAACCCATCTTTTCCTCCATTCCACCACACCCCATTAGCTGGTCTGTGCAGCTCAATGAGGGGCGGTGACCACAACCCGCGACCGTGGTCCGGGTGCTTAATGCCCAAGGCCGCTGGCCTGACATCCACCTGTTAACCATGCATTCCAAACATGATGTACCATTTTTCCTATTGGCAAGGGCCAAAAGCGCCAAAAGCTGTGACAAATAAAGTAAACCCAGGTACTTTCATGACCCAAAACCCACCAGAAAACAAACCCCAAACTAACAATAAAACCCAAATACAGGGAGGGAGGGAGGGCCGATACTTTTGGTATTCACTTCTGAAAAGGAAGTGATGCTCCAAGTGTCCCCCTTATATTGGTTCCCATGCCCCACCCCTTCTTAAACATTAAAGGGGCAGATACCCCTTACAAGCTTTCTTTGACCCCCCCACAGCCCTGACATGATTCCCCTTCTTAGGGCTTGTGGGGAATTCTGGAAGTGAGGTGAGCACATTCCACTGCTTCATAAGTGAGAGTGGAAAAATATTGATAAGTAAGGGTGGTAAAATATTGATGAACAAGAAGGGAAAAAGGATCAATGAGCGAGCATGGGAAAAAGGTTTGTGAGCAAGCAGATGGGAAAAAAGATTTGTGAGCATGGGAAAAGATTAATTAGCAAGTGTGCTAAAAAGATATGTGAATGGGAACATGAAAAAGATTTGTGAGCATGGTAGACAAAAATCAAATCATGAGATAGTGTCAGAGCCAGATTAACACTCCACAGGGCCCTAGGCAAGGTACTAATTTGGGGTCCTCAGTCCCCCAAGATAGTAGTGCACCCCCCCATACCATTCGAAGTTACTCACTAATAAGGCTAGCAATGTAATCTCTTATCTGTAATGTAAGAGAACACCGTGCACACCTAGCTTTACAGGACTATCAAAATGGTCTGATATTGAGAGGACCCAAAGGCAGAATTAGAACACAATACAGTTATATGTAGAACTTAACTTTTATTAGGTGCTAAAATATTGGGGCTAAAACCAGATTGGCAAAAAATTACATTGATATCATTGCAGGGACAGAAACCAGCTAGCCAAAATAGGTAATATTATTATGAGGAGAAAGCTGTATAGCTGTTGTCTAGATATAGACCAGCAACCTTAACCTTTTGAGTGCCAGAGGGGTAGGCAATGCATTGCTACCCCTCTGGCATTCAAAGGGTTACAAGGCAAAACTCACTAAGGGTAGTCCGAAAATCAGCTCATGTCAGCTCAAACTAAAAAAGGCTATTTGAAAGGATATATAAAGTTATAGACCAGCACCCTTCAAAAATATTAAGTCTAATTTAAATAAACTGTATGTTTAGTACAAAAAAGCACAGTAATTGTAACCCAGTGATAAGATATAGTGATTGTAACATAACATCCAAAGTTACTCACCAATGACGCTAGCATTGTAATCTCTTATCTGTCAGTGTGCAGTCAGTCTAATACTTAACATTTTTATTAAACTAGGATAAAACCAAAATCACATTGCTATATCATTTAATATGAGATAACAAAGTGGTTTTGGTTTTATTCTAGTTTAATAAAAATGTTAAAGGGATAGTAATGTTTCATAATAAAAGCAGCTCTAATTAATCATCATAGTATTTGGACTTTGGAGAGTGTTATTTCAATTCTGTCAGAGTTGTAGTTCTAGAGTAATTCAATGACAAAGTATCCCCCTCCCGCCCCTTTTACTGATGTAACACTGCTCAGCCAGATCAGAAGGGAGGTGCCCAGGTAGATTGCAGAGAGGGACAATCTTCAATTAAGGTAAGGGAAAAACCTGAAAAGCTTGTCAAGGGGGGCAGGACCTTCATTGTTCTCATAGGAAGAAGATTGTCCCCTGCTGTTATCTGTCTGGTCTATGGACTGCATTCCACATCTGAGAAGAGATGGCTTACACTAGGTAAAAGGGACGGGAGGGGAAATTTTGCTTGTGAATATCTCTCAAACCATAAAGGTCTGAGAGATAAGACTTACATCGTTCTTCATTTTTTTTTAATGCCTACAAAATAAAATAAAGTTAAAACGAAGTATTACTATCCCTTTAAGTATTGGACTGACTGCCCATTTGACAGATAAGAGATCACAATGCTAGCGTTATTGGTTAGTAACTTTGGATGTTATATCACTCACTATATCTCTTAATTGTTGGTTTGCTGTAATTTTTTGTAATAGGCTGGCTTGCACTCAGCTTTACTCTCCACTTTATATATAATAAATGTGTGGCAACATCTGTGACTGACTGTATTCGTTAGAGCCAGCAGGCCTGGCCCATACCTTGAGAACTTGTGGACGGCTGCCCCCGATGCTAGCAGAGCACCGCCACCCCTGAAGTCGCCTCCACAATGAGCAAGCAGACGGGAGCTCTTCTATTTTGTAGCTCCGCCGCCTTGTGCTGTCTATCCCTCCTCATATGCGCATGTGCAAGAGAACAGGTCCTGACACATGCGCGCTACAGATGACTGGCCGCATTCTGAGCCACTTAATTGTAGGAGGAGAGTGCGGCCTGAATAGCGTTAGGGGGAGGCTGGGGAGCACCCGGGCAGGGTAGGGATGAGGTTTCTGCCGTGCCCCCTCATGTGGCCGGGTCCTAGGCAAGCGCCTTGTGTGCCTTGCCTGTGATCCGGCTCTGGATAGGGTGGAAAAAGATTAATAAGCCAGAGTGGGAAAAAAGATTTGTGAATCACAGTGGGAAAAAGATTCATGAGCATTGGAGCAAGATTCAGGAGTTAGTGTGGGGAAAAGGTTCATTAGCAAGTGTGAGAAATGAAACATGAGAGAACGCGAGGAAAAGATTCTCAAGTGAGCATAGGAAAAAGATTTGTGAGTGTGGAAGAAAGACTAATGAACGAGAATGGGTGAATGACTAAAGTGAATCTCAGAAAAAGATTAATGAGTAAGTGTGGGTAAATGATTCATGATCAGGCATGAAAAAAAGAATCATGAGTGAATGTGGGTAAAAAGATTAATGAGAGAGTGCAGGAAAAAGATTAATGAGTGAATGCAGGAAAGATTTATGAGTGAGTATGGGAAAAATAACATGAAAGAATATGGGGAAAAGATTCTCGAGTGAGCATATGAAAAAGATTTGTAAGTGTGGAAGAAAGACTAATGAGTGAGAGTTGAAAAAGAATCATGAGAGTGTGATAATAAGCAGGCACGTGCACACATAGACACAAAGGGGGGCTTGAGCACCTGCCCTTTTTGTCCAAAGTGACCTCATGCCCTTTTAACCAAAAAAAAAGTTGCCTCGCCTCCTGCACTAACCCCCACCACCGCCCAGTCAGGTCTGTGCCTCCTTCAGGACAGACCTGTAGATGCTGCGCTCCCTTGTCGGCTCTTTAGTATTACAGAGCGCTGGGAGATGACATCATCTCCCAGCGCTCTGCATGGATAGAAGACTGAGCAGGAGCTCCAGCAGGTCTGTGCCAAAAGAGGCACATATAGACCTCTCCTGCTGCAGGACCACCAGGGAAGAGGTAGGAAACGGACACTGGGGGGCAATGTGGAAATGATGGGGCAATATGGATCTGATGGGGGGCAAGATGGAGATGATGGCAATGTAGAGATGATGGGGCAATGTATGTGAGGGTAAGTTGGAGCTGATGGCAATATGGAGCTGATGGGGGGCAATATGGAGATGAAAGGGGCAATGTGAGGGTAAGTTGGAGCTGATGAGGGGCAATATGGAGATGATGGGGGCAATGTGAGGGTAAGTTGGAGCTGATGGGGCAATATGGAGATGATGGGGGCAATGTGAGGGTAATTTGGAGCTGATGGGGGCAATATGGAGATGATGGTGGCAATATGGAGATGATGGGGGCAATGTGGAGCTGATGGGGGCAATATGGAGCTGACAGGGGACAATGTAAGGGCAATATGGAGATGATGGGGGGCAATGTGAGGGTAAGTTGGAGCTGATGGGGCAATATGGAGATGATGGGAGCAATATGGAGATGATGGGGCAATGTAAGGGTAAGTTGGAGCTGATGGGGCAATATGGAGCTGATGGGGGCAGTATAGAGCTGATGGGGGCAATGTGAGGGTAAGTTGGAGCTGATGGGGGCAATATGGAGATGATGGGGCAATGTGGAGCTGATGGGGGCAATATGGAGCTGGCAGGGGACAATGTAAGGGCAATATGGAGATGATGGGGGGAAATGTGGAGATCAGGAGCATTGTGGAGGCATCCAGTGGAGATGGCCAATGGGGGGGGCGCTTCAGATTTCTGTGCCTTCAGGCTCCTGAGATGTAAATTCTTTTCTTTTTTTAAACATATATTTTGAATAAATAATTATGAGAAGTGCCCTTTTTACATATGAGTCCCTGCCCCCCCAAAATGTCTGTGCATGTCCCTGGTAATAAGATTTGAGAGCATGAGAATAAGATTCATGAGAGAGTATGGGAAAAAGATTTGTGAGCGTGAGAAAAAGATTACTGGGCAAGTATGAGAAAAAGATTGAGTGAGCATGGGAAAAAACAATTGAGCAAGCGTGAGAAAAAGATTAGGGAACAGTTTTGTGAGCAAGAATTGGAAAAAGATTAGTGAGAGAACTTGGATTATAAGCAAGCCTGGGAAAAAGATTGATGAGCTAGTGTGGGAAGTAGATTAAGAAGTGAGAGGAAGGAAAAGATTCTTGAGCGAGAGTGGGAAAAAGATTTGTACTCACAGGAAAAAGTCATGACAAAGCGCTCATGGAAAAAATGGCTGGACAAGCTTGAATAACATTCATAAGCAAGCAGAAGAAAAGGATTTAAAGGGATAGTAATACTTCGTTTTATCTTTATTTTATTTTGTAGGCATTAAAAAACATGAAGAACTATATAAGTCTTATCTCTCAAACCTTTATGGTTTGAGAGATATTCACAAGCAAAGTTTCCCCTCCTGCCCCTTTTACCTACTGTAAGCCATCTCTTCTCAGATGTGGAATGCAGTCCATAGACCAGACAGATAACAGCAGGGGACAATCTTCTTCCTATGAGAACAATGAAAGCCCTGCCCCCCTTGACAAGTTTTTCAGGTTTTTTTCCCTTATCTTAATTGAAGATTGTCCCTCTCTGGAATCTACCTGGGCACCTCCCTTCTGATCTGGCTGAGCAGTGTTACATCAGTAAAAGGGGAGGGAGGGGGATACTTTGTCATTGAATTATTCTTGAACTACAACTCTGACAGAATTGAAATAACACTCTCCAAAGTCCAAATACTATGATGATTAATTAGAGCTGATTTTATTATGAAACATTACTATCCCTTTAAGAACGAGAGTGGAAAAAAGATTAATCAGTGAAAACAGATACAGTATAAGATTAATGAGGGAGTTTATGAAAAAGAATAATGAGCATGTGTGGGAAAAAGAATCATGAGTGGATTTAGGAAAAAAGATTCATGAATGAATGTAAGAAAAGCATTTCTGAGCGAGTATGGAAGAAGGATTTGTGCACAAGTATGAGTAAAATAAATTAGTGATTGTAAGAAAAAGATGCATGAGAATGTAAGAGAAAAAGATTCATAATCAAGGAAAAAATGGATTTGTAACGAGAATGAGAAAAAGATTAATGAGTGAAAGCAGATACAGTATAAGATTAATGAGTGAAAAGAGATGCAATATAAGGTTAATGAGTGAGTTTATGAAAAAAAAAATCATGAGTGGGTGTGGGAAAAATATTCATGAACGAATATAGGAAAAGCATTTATGAAGGAGTGTGGTAAAAGGATTTCTGAGCAAGCATGGGAAAAATGAATTAGCGAGTAGTGTTGAGCGAGCATGCTCGGCCGATGCTCGGATCGGCTCGAGCATCGCTCTGCTCGGCACATGGCGGTACTCGTACGAGTACCGCATGTGCTCGCCCGCCATGTTCGGGTCTCCTCCCCGCACGTTTTGCGGCTGCTGCGCAGCCAATAAACGTGCAGGGAGGCTCTGACATCGGTGTAATGCCAGAAGCCATGTTGGCTGCTGGCATTACACTGATTGGCTGGCCAGAACCCGTGGTCGGGTGCTGTATAGCACCTGACCATCGAGTTCGGCTCAGTCTGAGCCAGGGAGAGCTGAGGATAGGAAGGGAAAGGCAGTGTAGGGAGGAAAAAAACAAAAATTGTGAAAAAAAAGAACCAAAAGTCCTTTTTAGGACTACTGTGTGTGGGGGCAGCAGGTTATTTTGTGTGGGGGGAAAAAAACAAAAAAAAACAAAAAAAAAATATTCTGTTTAGTGTGAAAAGTTGCAGATTAGAGCACATTCTGTTTAGTGTGCACAGTTGCAGATTAGAGCACATTCTGTTTAGTGTGCAAAGTTGCAGATTAGAGCACATTCTGTTTAGTGTGCAAAGTTGCAGATTAGAGCACATTCTGTTAAGTCTTCAAACTAAAATATCAAAGTCACATATTCCATTCAGTGTGCGTCGCCGCAGTTTAGCAGCACATTCTGTGTACTGTGCAGAGTTGCAGAATAGGAAGAAATACTGTTAAGTCTTCAAACTAAAATATCAAAGTCACATATTCCATTCAGTGTGCTTCGCCGCAGTTTAGCAGCACATTCTGTGTACTGTGCAGAGTTGCAGAATAGGAAGAAATACTGTTAAGTCTTCAAACTAAAATATCAAAGTCACATATTCCATTCAGTGTGTGTCACCGCCGTTTAGCAGCCTATTCTGTGTACTGTGCAGAGTTGCAGAATAGGAAGAAATACTGTTAAGTTTTCAAACTCAAATATCAAAGTCACATATTCCATTCAGTGTGTGTCACCGCCGTTTAGCAGCCTATTCTGTGTACTCTGCACAGTTGCAGACTAGGAAGAAATACTGTTAAGTTTTCAAACTCAAATATTAAAGTCACATATTCCATTCAGTGTGTGTCACCGCCGTTTAGCAGCCTATTCTGTGTACTCTGCACAGTTGCAGAATAGTAAGAAATACTGTTAAATTTTCAAACTCAAATATTAAAGTCACATATTCCATTCAGTGTGTGTCACCGCCGTTTAGCAGCCTATTCTGTGTACTCTGCACAGTTGCAGAATAGTAAGAAATACTGTTAAGTTTTCAAACTCAAATATTAAAGTCACATATTCCATTCAGTGTGTGTCACCGCCGTTTAGCAGCCTATTCTGTGTACTCTGCACAGTTGCAGAATAGTAAGAAATACTGTTAAGTTTTCAAACTCAAATATTAAAGTCACATATTCCATTCAGTGTGTGTCACCGCCGTTTAGCAGCCTATTCTGTGTACTCTGCACAGTTGCAGAATAGTAAGAAATACTGTTAAGTTTTCAAACTCAAATATTAAAGTCACATATTCCATTCAGTGTGTGTCACCGCCGTTTAGCAGCCTATTCTGTGTACTCTGCACAGTTGCAGAATAGTAAGAAATACTGTTAAGTTTTCAAACTCAAATATTAAAGTCACATATTCCATTCAGTGTGTGTCACCGCCGTTTAGCAGCCTATTCTGTGTACTCTGCACAGCTGCAGAATAGTAAGAAATACTGTTAAGTTTTCAAACTCAAATATTAAAGTCACATATTCCATTCAGTGTGTGTCACCGCCGTTTAGCAGCCTATTCTGTGTACTCTGCACAGTTGCAGAATAGTAAGAAATACTGTTAAGTTTTCAAACTCAAATATTAAAGTCACATATTCCATTCAGTGTGTGTCACCGCCGTTTAGCAGCCTATTCTGTGTACTCTGCACAGTTGCAGAATAGTAAGAAATACTGTTAAGTTTTCAAACTCAAATATTAAAGTCACATATTCCATTCAGTGTGTGTCACCGCCGTTTAGCAGCCTATTCTGTGTACTCTGCACAGTTGCAGACTAGGAAGAAATACTGTTAAGTTTTCAAACTCAAATATTAAACTCACATATTCCATTCAGTGTGTGTCACCGCAGTTTAGCAGCCTATTCTGTGTACTCTGCACAGTTGCAGAATAGGAAGAAATACTGTTAAGTTTTCAAACTCAAATATTAAAGTCACATATTCCGTGTAAGATGAAGAAGGCGGGTAAAAAGGGACGGGGAAGTGGACGTGATCCTGATAGTTCAGGGCACGGGTCAGGACGCGGAGAAACTGTGCCTGGTGCCAGAGCACAAGAAAGAAAGACATCCACCATACCTAGCTTCATGTCTAATTTTACAGGGCGTCGCAGGACATCACTCTCGAGGTCCGACCACTGCGAACAGGTGGTCGGTTGGATGACAGCTGATACTGCTTCCAGTCGGTTAAGCACCACCCTGTCTTCCACCAAGTCCACTCTCAGTAGCCAAGAGTCTGGTCAACATAATCCTCACTCTGATCATCCTTCCTCCCACCATACACGGTCTGGTCAAAGAAGTGATCCCACACTGGGATATAGTGAGGAGCTCGTCTCATCACCAATCCTTCATTTGACCCTCTCTCCAAGCACGCTTGCAGAGGAACATGACATCTTGTGCCCTGATTCACAACCTCTAGAGGCTACCCAATCACAAGAAGATGACAGATGTGAACGGCATTTAAGGTCAAAGGAAGTAGTGGATGATGATGATGATGATGAGACACAGTTGCCATTAAATCAACCACTATTTCCGTCTCAAGACCTTGTTGAGGAGAATGTTATACAGTTGTCATTGACTGAGTATGTGGTGGGATCAAGACTTGAGGAGGATGATCAGAGTGAGGAAGTGGAGGAGGACTTGGTGGACGATGAGGTGACTGACCCCACCTGGGAAGGTGTAGAGCCGAGCGATGACAGCAGTCCTGAGGGTGAGCCATCTGCAGCACCGCAACAGGCTGGAAGAGGCAGTGGTGTGGCTACAGAAAGAAGGCGGACCGCACCAAACCGGCCCGCAAATGTTCCACGGAGCACCCCCTTGCGTAAATCTACCTTGCCAAAGGGTAGGTGTTCCGCGGTATGGCGTTTTTTTAAGGAAAGTGCGGACGACAAAAGAATTGTAGTTTGCAACCTGTGCCACACCAGAATGAGCCGAGGCATGAACACTAGAAACCTCACCACCACCAGCATGATCCGACACATGGCATCCAAGCACCGTAGTAAGTGGGAGGAACGCCTGGATCGCCCATCTGTGTCTGCAGGCCACACCACTGCCTCCTCTTCCCCTGTTTTCGGTGCCGGCCAATCGCCTGTCGAAGGCGCAGGCCCGCATACCTCCCGCCCTGCACCTGTACCATCTGAAGCACCATCAGCGACCACATCCACTTCCCTGTCCCAGCACAGCGTCCAAATGTCGTTACCCCAGGCATTTGAGCGCAAGAGAAAGTACCCAGCCACCCACCCACAGGCCATAGCACTAACCTCACACCTTTCAAAATTACTGGCCATCGAAATGCTGCCATTTAGGCTTGTGGACACTGAGTCCTTCCGCAGCCTGATGGCAGCAGCTGTCCCTCGGTACGCGGTCCCCAGCCGCCACTACTTTTCCCGGTGTGCCATCCCCGCATTACACCACCATGTGTCCCGTAACATCACCCGTGCCCTGACCAACTCAGTTACTGGGAAGGTCCACTTAACGACTGACACATGGACAAGTGCTTGTGGCCAGGGACGCTACATTTCCCTGACGGCACACTGGGTGAATGTCGTGGAGGCTGGGAGCGACTCGGACCCTGGGATGGCACGGGTGCTACCCACGCCGAGGATTGCGGGCCCTACCTCCATCAGGGTTTCCGCCAGCACCTACGTTATTGGCTCCTCCTCCTCCGTTTCCACCTCCGAATTCTCTACACGCAGCGCCACTCCCCCATCAGCCAGTAGCTGGAAGCAGTGTAGCACTGCAGTGGGGAAGCGTCAACAGGCCGTGCTGAAGCTGATCTGCCTTGGGGACAAACAGCACACGGCCTCAGAGCTGTTGCAGGGGATTAGTCACCAGACCGAGCAGTGGCTCTCGCCACTCAACCTGCAACCAGGCATGGTTGTGTGTGATAATGGGCGTAACTTGGTGGCGGCTTTGGAGCTCGGCAAGCTCACACACGTACCATGCCTAGCGCATGTATTTAATTTAGTGGTGCAGCGATTTCTAAAAACCTACCCCAATGTGCATGATCTCTTGACCAAGGTGCGCCGCTTGTGTGCACATTTCCGTAAGTCATCTACAGCTTCGGCCGGCCTGTTGAAGCTGCAGCAGCGCTTACAATTGCCAGCTCACCGGCTGCTGTGTGACGTGAGCACGCGCTGGAACTCCACCTTCCACATGTTGGCCCGGCTTTGTGAGCAGCAGAGGGCAGTAGTGGAGTACCAGCTGTTACACGGTCGTCGCCTCTCCGTTCAACTTCCTGTAATCAGAAGTGAGGAGTGGGAATGGATGTCAGACCTCTGCGAGGTTTTACGCAATTTTGAGGAATCGACACAGATGGTGAGCGGCGATAACGCTATTATCAGTGTAACCATCCCACTTCTGTGTCTACTGAAACGCTCGCTGCTCACAATTAAAACCGACGCTTTGCATGTGGAAGAGGTGGAAATGGGGGAGGAAGAGCTTACACAAGGTGATAGCCAGAGCACCCTCACTTCGTCTTCTCAGCGACAATTGGAGGAGGCGGAGGAGGAGGAGGAGGAGGAAGACACGGTTGCCTCCGCTACAGAGGGTAGCCATGGAACTTTAGTTCCATCTCTTCAGCGTGGGTGGGCAGAAGAGGAGGAAGAGGATGAGGATATTGAGAGTCATCCTCCTGGTGAGGACAGCGAAATCTTGACTGTTGGTACTCTGGCACACATGGCTGACTTTATGTTAGGCTGCCTTTCCCATGACCCACGCGTTATACGCATTTTAAACAACACGGATTACTGGGTGTTCACCCTTCTGGACCCCCGCTACAAAGAGAATTTCTCATCTCTCATTCCTCCGGTGGAGAGGACAAGCAAAATGGTGCAATACCAGAAGGTTCTTGTTGAAAAATTGCTCCAAAATTTTCCATCTGACAACGCTGGCGGCAGAGTACGTGCTACCTTGGCCAACCGAGAAGGGGAGAAAAGGGGAGCACACAGCAGTTCCGAGAAAGGCAGGGCAACACTCTCCAAGGCGTGGGACACCTTCATGACACCCCGCCAGCACCCTCACCCTGATGCGCAGCCTAGTGTCACAAGGAGGGAAAAGTTTTGGAAGATGGTGAAGGAGTAGGTAGCAGACCGTGTCAGCGTCCTCAATGATCCCTCTGTGCCTTACAACTACTGGGTGTCCAAGCTGGACACGTGGTATGAACTGGCACTCTACGCCTTGGAGGTGCTGGCCTGCCCTGCCGCCAGCGTTCTGTCTGAGCGGGTATTTAGTGCTGCTGGTGGCATCATAACAGATAAGCGTATCCGCCTTTCCACCGACAATGCTGATAGGTTGACACTTATAAAAATTAACAAGGCCTGGATTTCCCCTGACTTCTCCACTCCACTGGAGGAAAGCCCCGGGGGAACATAAACTCACTTTATATATGTTATTTACAATGATGGGAATACTCTGTATTCCCATTCACCCCTTCCACCCAAAAAACGGGTATATGGTTGACTCTTAATCTTCTCATCCTCCTCCTCCTCTTCCATATGCCCTGGGATATAATTTTTATATAGGGCCAGCTCACCAGCGGGCCCTGTGCTATAATTTTTATATAGGGCCAGCTCACCAGCGGGCCCTGTGATATAATTTTTATATAGGGCCAGCTCACCAGCGGGCCCTGTTTGACAATTTTTATATAGGTCAGCTCACCAGCGGGCCTTCTCATATAATGTTTTATTGGGTCAGCTCTCTAGCGGGCCCTCTCATATAATGTTTTATAGCGTCAGCTCACTAGCGGGCCTTCGCATATAATGTTTAGGATGGTCAGCTCTGCAGCAGACCCTTACCCATAATGTTTTAGATGGTCAGCTCAGCGCACGTTTCCCTCTTAATCATGGCCTCAGTTCAATAAAATCAAGGAAATTTTGGGGAGAATTTGCCTCTGCGCACGTTTCCCTCTTAATCATGGCCTCAGTTCTGAAAATGAAGGAAATTTTTGGGAGAATTTGCCTCTGCGCACGTTTCCCTCTTAATCATGGCCTCAGTTCTGAAAATCAAGGAAATTTTTGGGAGAATTTGCCTCTGTGCACGTTTCCCTCTTAATCATGGCCTCAGTTCAGAAAAATCGAGGAAATTTTTGGGAGAATTTGCAGATGATATACAAGTAAATATACAGCAAATACTGTTTGGTAACAATTTTTCGCCTAAAGTCGTTTTTATTTTCCTTTTTGTGTGTTTTACGGTCAGTCTGTAAAAATGGCGTACTACGGGCGAAAGATCGTTCCCAGCAGCGATGTTGGAGTCCAAGATGCATCCGACTTCAATGGGGCTCGGGTGCTCGGCCGAGCACTCGAGCCTCAGGGGGTGCTCGGTCAGAGCACCCGAACACCCGAGCATTGGGGTGCTCGCTCATCACTATTAGCGAGTTTAAAGAGATAGTATTGTTTCATAATAAAAGCAGCTCTAATTAACTTCATAGTATTTGGACTTTGGAGAGTGTTATTTCAATTCTGTCAGAGTTGTAGTTCAAGAGTAATTCAATGACAAAGTATCCCCTCCCGCCCCTTTTACTGATGTAACACTGCTCAGCCTGAGCAGAAGGGAGATGCCCAGGTAGATTGCACAGAGGGACAATCTTCAGTTAAGATAAGGGAAAAACCTGAAAAACTTGTCAAGGGGGGCAGGGCTTTCATTGTTCTCATAGGAAGAAGATTGTCCCCTTCTGTTATCTGTCTGGTCTATGGACTGGATTCCACATCTGAGAAGAGATGGCTTACACTAGGTAAAAGGGGCGGGAGGGGAAACTTTGCTTGTGAATATCTCTCAAACCATAAAGGTTTGAGAGATAAGACTTATATCGTTCTTCATGTTTTTTTAATGCCTACAAAATAAAATAAAGATAAAACGAAGTATTACTATCCCTTTAAGAAAATGATGCATGAGAGTGAGAGAGAAAAAGTTTCATGAGAAAGCATGAGAAAGATCGATGAGCAAACACTGCAAAACATTTTCTGAGTGAGAGTGGGAAAAAGATTAATGAGCGAGCAATGAAAAAATATCCGTGAGCAAGTGTGGGGAAAAGATTTGTGTGAAAGGGAATAGATTTGTGAGAGTGGGTATAGATTTATGAGCCAGAGCTGGAAAAAGATTTATGAGTGAGAGTGGAAAATAGATTTGTAAGAGAGCGTGGGGAAAAAGATTAGATTAGATTTATGCATTTAAGACATTTTAGCCTGTCGTTTGCAGGTGATATCCTTACAAAGTGTTGTAAACACTTATTAAAGTGATACTAATGATTAGGTATCACTGTAAGACTGATTCTTCTACATACATTTGTATAATTGTGTGTAGCTTTTTAACCATCCATAACGTTGCCGTTTTATTCTATAACTAGTTGAAGAGCCCGGTACATGGGGCACAGTGCCACTGCCAGACGGTCGTGGGGCAGTTATGTGCTCCTTCGGAGCATCCAGCTCTGTATCAGCTGCAGCGCGGGCAGTCTCTACTGCGCATGACTGCGGCGTTACACATGTTTTACCGAATTATTATATAGGATAAAGTGTGCCCCTCCCTTCTCTTTTCCATACTTCACAAAGCATCCCCTTAGATCTGGAATCTGGTCAGCGGACCGGACAGATTTCAGCAAGGGACAATCTTCTTTCAATCAGTATAAAGAAAACTCCACCCCCCCTTGATGAAGGAGGACAGGTTTTTCCTTATGCTGAAAGAAGATTGTCCCTCGTCGTGATCCATCAAGGCCGGTTTGCTGCTCTTAGGGGGATAATTCGTGACATATAGAAAAGGGACAAGAGGGCGACAATTTATTATAGAATAAAACGGCAACATTATGGATGGTTACAAAGCTACACATCGTTATACAAATGTATGCAGAAGAATTACATAGTTGAAAAAAGACTTGTGTCCATCTAGTTCAACCTTTTTCCTATTCCTGTTTACCATTGTTGATCCAAAAGAAGGCAACCCCCCCCCTCGATATAGCAATTTCAAATTCTGCCTTGAATGGGGGGAAAAAAATTCCTTCTTGATTGCAAATGGCAATCAGATTTCTCCTTGGTTCAACAAGTCCTAACTAAATATTAATCCCAATACTAACGTACATAGCCCTCTATGTTATGCTCTTTTAAATAAGTATCCAATTGATCTTACTGTGATACCTAAACATTACTATCCCTTTAAAGGGATAGTAATGTTTCAAAATAAATGCGGCTCCAGTTATTCTTTATAGTTTTTGGGCCATGTGGAGAGGTAGTATCATTCTCTATGATGTGTAGTTCCAGAGTAATTGAATGATAAAGTATCCCCCTCCCACCCATTTTATCTAGTGTAAGCCGCCTCCCCTCAGATGTGGATTCTGGTCTCTTGACCGGACAGATCGCAGCAAGGGACAATCTTCTTACTGTGAGTATAAGGAAAACTCCGCCCACTTGAAGGACGAGGACAGGATTTTCCTTATGCTAACAGAAGTTTGTTCCTTGCTGTGATCCATCCGGATAGTCTTGCTGTGCAGCTTTACATAGGTAAAAGGGGCGGGAGGGGGACATTTTATAATTAAATTACTCTGACTACTGACTACACACCGTAGAGAATGATATTATCGCTCTACATGGCCCAAATACTATAAAGAATAATCAGAGCTGCATTTATTTCGAAACATTACTATCCCTTTATCTATAATGTAATGTGGCCTGAGTTAAGAAAAGTAATTAACCCATTCAGTTCCAGAGGGGCATGCAATGCATTGCCATAGCTCCCAAGTGTCCCTCTTTAGGAGGACAGTCCCTCTTTTGGACCCAAATCCCCCTGTCCCTCTTTCCCACCCTGATGTCCCTCTTTTTAGGAGATCAGATTGTTGGGTATATATATAAATGTATCACATTGCTCTACAGCAATAAAACTCACATTATTGTTTGTTTAAATGTCAGTATATGTGTTTATAAATTAGTCTGTGTAAATAAAATACTTTGGTCTTGTTATAAGTCATTTATTAGGTTAAACAAGTTTGTATAAATAAGTCATGAAACAGACTAAAAATTCCTGGTAATGCCCCGCCCACCAGCCACACCCCCTAAAACACAAGTGTCCCTCTTTGGCAATTTAAAATGTTGGGAGGTATGCATTGCAAAGCAATGCGTTGCATACTCGTCTGGCACTCAAAGGGTTATAGTTTGGGAAGAAAAGACTTGTGATAAACAGATTCATGATGTGACTGTGAGAAGACGTTCAGTGTTTTTCCATGTATTAGCTGCCTGGCAGAAGTGACATCACAAAAATACATTTGTGGACCATATACACGAAGAAAAGTGGAGTCATTCTGGGGCAAATCACCTGCACCCCATGGGACAATTAATATTTCCCTTTCGTTTAAATTAGGCTTTTAACCCCTTGAATGCTCGTGGTGCTCTAGAATTGTTCCACTTTCATTTTGTGTTTACTGCCCTCTCCTTCCAGCCACAAGCTGGAATTTCCTGCTGGGCCCTTTTATGATAGAGTATACTCTGACGTAATAATAATAGGGGTCGCACCTGCAACTGGGCCTGTCACTCCAGGGGTCTGGCCGCCCCCTGAACCCCCCCCCCCCCGCCTGGTGACTGAAAGAAGCAGTTTGAGG
The DNA here is from genome assembly GCA_037306005.1 of Rhinophrynus dorsalis. Lineage (NCBI taxonomy): Eukaryota > Metazoa > Chordata > Amphibia > Anura > Rhinophrynidae > Rhinophrynus > Rhinophrynus dorsalis. The sequence goes on along the minus strand of CM074721.1, from coordinate 28,224,629 downwards.
TCTGTGCCTTCTTCTGCACAGACCTCTAGCAGCTGAGCTCCCTCGTCGGCACTCTAGTAATACAGAGCGCTGGGGGATGACATTGTCTCCCAGTGCTCTGCATTACTGAAGAGAGGACAGTGCTGGAGCTCCAGCTGTATAGAGGTCTGTGTAGAAAAAGGCACAGACATCTCCTGCCACTCCGCTGGACCACCAGGGAGGTAGGATGGACACCGGGGGGGGGGGGGGGCAATGTGGAGGCAATGTGGGGGCAATTTGGAGATGTGGAGGGAATGTGGAGGCAATGCGGAGATTGGGGGGCAATGTGGAGGCAATGTGGAGAATGGGGCAATGTGGAGGCAATGTGGAGAATGGAGCAATGTGGAGATGGGGGGCAATGTGGAGGCAATGTGGAGATTGGGGGCGATGTGGAGGCAATGTGGTTGGGGAGGCCCATGGCAATTTTTGCACCGGGGCCCGATGGCTTCTGCGTACGCCTCTGAAAGTATATAGGGGTTTTATTTGTTTGTGTTAATCTATAACTCTACTAGGGGTATTCTCTCAAATTGTTGGAGACCTACTAGCATCCAGAGGGGTAAAGGGGAACTATGATCTTGGAGTAAATGCCAATTTTAGGAGAAGACTTACTAAGAAGGTGTCATTTATGCAGCAATCAGTTATATCTATTTACTGTATTTTTCTTTTTTACATTAAAAATCTGCTGTAATCTGTAACTGAATGGGGCATTTTACTATCTTGAGAATGTATGAATGGCCCTTAGGAGTGGGATAGAACCATAGGGAGAGAGATCCACCCTCTAGAATCATGAGTTGTGCTTGGTAGAGTCAAAGAGATAAAGACTCACCCTCTAGCCTCATGAGTGGGTCTTGGTAGAGCCAGAGAAAGAGAGAAAGGCCCACCCTATAGAATTATTAGTGGGATTTGGTAGAGCCAAAGAGAGAGAGGTCCACCCTCTAGAATCATTAGTGTGGCTTGGTAGAGACAGAGAAAGAGAGGCTCACCCTATAGAATTATTAGTGGGGCTTGGTAGAGACAGAGAAAGAGAGGCTCACCCTATAGAATTATTAGTGGGGCTTCCTAGAGCCATAGAGAAAGAGAGAGAGACCCATTCTCTAGAATCATGAGTGGGGCTTGGTAGAGCCATAGAGAAAGCAATAGGGGAAAAGCCACACCCTTTAGAATAATGGGCTGGCTACAGCCATAGAAAGAGACCTGCTTTTTAGAATAATGGGTGGGGCTGACTAGAGCCATTGCCTAGAGAGAGCCCCACCCTTGAGAATAATGGGCGCGGCTGCTAGGGCTATAGAGTGACTCTAGCCCATGATATTAAAGGATCTTGAATATTTTCTCCTCACACAGTTACAGACGGCAGCAGAGACAGTTTAACCGTTTAAGGACCAGTGACATGTCAGGACCGTCACCGGTGGATGTGCGTTAAGGACTGGTGACAAACTTGCCAGGTTATGGAATTCTGGGATACCAGCACAGCTGTCTGCCCCTCTGCCATCCCAGAATTCATTGTGAAAATGTAAAAAATGTGCTGGAGTCCTTAATGGCCGCCCACCCCCAGATCTGGGGTTCATTAAGGGGTTAGAGAAATAAACAAACAAATAAATAATTAAACTGACTCAGATAATTCCTTCTGTTAAAAAAAAAACAACAACAGGAGCCTTTTATTACAAAGGCATAGTTTCCTCTTAAAGGGTTCCACAGAGATTTCCTTTGACAAAGTGGAACTAACTGTTTATAATGACTTGGGTGATCGTGTGTGTGTGTACATCTACGAGATATTTATTTATTTGTTGTACTGACTGGCCAAGCCTAGTTTTGCCACTCTCCCTCCTACATGCCACTTCCTACCAGCCAGTTACTAACATTCTACTTTCCATCCAGTGCCACTTCCTACCAGGAAGTACTGACTGATCTGCAAAAAGTGACACATGAACAATGTTAAATATCTCATAAGCCATAGTTTTCAATAAAGAATGGGTAACAGAAACGTAGGTGGTTTTGAAAGATATTTCAGAATTACACAACTCATTATAAAGTGTTAGTTTCACTGTAAGGGTCCCAAAAACGAAAGGTCTGAGAACTGCTGACATAAATCACAACTAGATTAGTAAAAAACAAAAAGGTTAATTGAAGAATGAATTGCAACACTGGGATATCATTGGTTGAAAACATTTAATGACAAGATTTGAACTGACGTGCACAACACAAACAGATATGATGGCTGGGAGACTGATACAAAACTTTATTATCCAGCAGCAACAAAAGCCAAAATCACAATGAAATGAGCAGTTCTGGGGCAAAACAAGTGCATTACAGGGAATGTTTGGAAATCCCAATTGACGTGTTGTAGATGTCACTAGCATTCAGGGGTCCCTATGTTAAAAAACAAACAACTGCTTGAAAATTCTGATTTAGATTTAAAGGCATAGTAACGTCTATATTAAAGTTTATTTCCGAGTCTTCTATATGTTTTTTTTTATAACATATATCGATCTGTTTAATTACTTACATGTTTGTACTGCAAAAGATATTAAAAGCTGAAAAGATCCCCCTCCTGCCCCTTCTGGTCACGTCACGCTGCCTCTCTGTCTGGACAAGATGGAGCGCGGCGAGGGGCAATCTTCAGTAAAAAAGGGAAAATCCTGTCCTCCTTCGTCAAGGATGATAGGATTTTCCTTATACTTTCTGACTGAAGATTGTCCCTCTCTGTATCCGTCCATCCTCGATCGGATCACAAATCTAAGGGGAGGTGGCAAGAAGGGGCAGGAGGGGGATCTTTTCAGCTTTAATATCTTTTGAACTACACAAATGTAAGTAATTAAAGGGATAGTAATGTTTCATAATAAAAGCAGCTCTAATTAATCATCATAGTACTTGGGCTTTGGAGAGTGTTATTTCAATTCTGTCAGAGTTGTAGTTCAAGAGTAATTCAATGACAAAGTATCCCCCTCCCGCCCCTTTTACTGATGTAACACTGCTCAGCCAGATCAGAAGGGAGGTGCCCAGGTAGACTGCAGAGAGGGACAATCTTCAATTAAGATAAGGGAAAAACCTGAAAAACTTGTCAAGGGGGGCAGGGCTTTCATTGTTCTCATAGGAAGAAGATTGTCCCCTGCTGTTATCTGTCTGGTCATACAACCAGATTCCACATCTGAGAAGAGATGGCTTACACTAGGTAAAAGGGGCGGGAGGGGGAAACTTTGCTTGTGAATATCTCTCAAACCATAAAGGTTTGAGAGAGAAGACTTATATTGTTCTTCATGTTTTTTTAATGCCTACAAAATAAAATAAAGATAAAACGAAGTATTACTATCTCTTTAAACATAGCGACATATGTTCTAAAAACCATATAGAAGACTCACAGATCAACTCTACTCTAAACATTAATATCCCTTTAAAGTTGATTTTCTTTTTTTAGACCAGAATGTTTCTATGCATAAAATCAGCTTTGAAAATGTGACTGTATTATCACATTGCTCATAAACTCCTAAAGAAAAGAAGTGCAGTTCTGGAACAAACCAACTGCACCGCGGAGGACCAATGAAAATTCCCATTGATTTAAATGGGGGCAGAGGCGTAACTAGAAGCCTCCGGGCCCTGGTGCAAGAAGTGCCATGGCCCCCCCACCACCACATTGGCCCCCCCCTCCACAATGCCCCCATCTCCTACCTGGAGCTCCCGCGCAGTCCTCTTAGTAATGCAAAGCGCTGGGAGATGATGTCATCTCCCAGCGCTCTGCATTACTAGAGCGCCGGAGGGAGATTGTGGGCGCCAGGCGGAGGGGTCGCAGGTGGTGGACACACCCCCGGAGTGCATGTGCCCGGTCGCAAGTGCGACCCCTATAGTTATGCCACAGAATGGGGGTTTTAACCCCTCGAATAGTAACATTCAAGAGGTTAAAAATCCTGTTTAAATTATTATTTATAACTAGTGTAAAACCCCGTGTACACGGGCCAAGGAACGGGTAATGTAACCCTTTGAGTGCCAGAGGCGTACGCAACGCATTGCTTTGCAATGCGTTGCATACCCCTCTGGCACTCAAAGAGTTAAGAGGCCGCTACCTCACTGCTCCACTCGATGCAGTCTTGCGTTGCCTCACTCACACGATGCAATCATGTTCAGAGACTTCCCGAATGCGCGCAGTCTCTACTGCACATGACGGCTTCTGACAAACATCTTAGCGATTTATTATATAGGATGTTTCCCTTATGGTGCAGTTGGTTGGACCCAGAATTGCATTTTAGGTCATTTTTGGGATCAAAACTGTTAACCCTTTGAGTGCCAGAGGGGTACACAATGCATTGCTTTGCGATGTGTTGCGCATACCCCTCTGGCACTCAAAAGCTTAATAACGTTATTTTTTTTTTTTAACAATAAAGTTTGTTTTGATGTTACATTTGAACACACCCACTTTTAAACCTTTGTGTGTCAGAGGGGTGCAGAATGCGTTGTGTACCTTTCTGGCACTCAAAGGTTATGACCATTTCTCTAAAATCATCTTTCATGGAATTAACTTCTAAATAAACTGTTTTTATCCCTGAAAAATTCATATTTTTTTTTTTACAGTGAAACAAAAGATTCCGACAGTAATGTTTTTTTTTTAAGACAAGGAGGTGAATGTTCAAACCCAATTCTTGTCTAAATGAAGCACAGGAATCAGTTTTGGATCCCTACATCTGGATAACGTTAATGTGCTAAGATTCGCAATGCATTGCACACCCTCTATCCTTTAAGGGATTAACGAAGCATTAAGCTTTTTTTTAAATTGAATAATATAGTGTTTTTTTCCTGCTGAGTACAACAAGAGTATTACCACTGCTGTGAGATGATTCATTCAAAACATATTACATCTGAAACATTTATTTTTTTTTTACATTAAATTGCAATTTTCTAATGCTGTCATCAGGTGGTGCTGTTGCTGTCTTTTCTGTGGAGAACTGTAGTCTGTGACTCAAGCTCCCAATAGAGCGAGTTAGAAAGAAACAATTTTCCTTTTGGACACTAATTGGCACTGTTACTTACAGTATAAATTTTAACAAATAAGTTTGGCTTAAAATTACCTTTGAATGAAAAATCTCCCAGCAGCGGCAATTACTCAGCAGGAAATCCATATGACATATTTTTTTCACAAAAAAGTTTTCTGCATGTTTAAATCAATTGGAATCTGTATTTTTCCCTGTGGGGCAATTGGTTTGTTATAGAATTGCTCTGCTTTTCGCTTGTAAGTGCCCCACTCTGTTAGTCACCCCTCGGCAAGTCATAGGAATATAGAAAATATAGCGTGAACCTCTGTGATTAACAACATAAGACAAACAAACATTGAAGGGATAGTATTGTTGTATTGTAGCCCTTAAAAAAACATTAAAAATGATATCAGTCTTATCTCCCAAACCTTTATGGTTTGGGAGATATTAGCAAGCAAAGTTAATAATAATAAAAGTAAATTTCCCTTTTCCTGGCTGTTTTAGCTAAGTCTGCCATCTAGTGGACAGATTTGGAATCCGGTCCACAAATCAGCGAGCAGCTCTTTAGCAGTGCCGGGATCACGATCTTTAAAAAGGACTACTTAATTGGAACTGTGTACAAAGTGTGCCTGGCTTGAAAGCACACTTTGTAGACCATTCCAATCAAGAAATTCTTTTTAAAGATAGTGATCTCAGCACTTCTGGAGAGACACAGCCGGTCTGCGGACCGGATTCCAAATCTGAGAGCTAGAACAGTGACGTCACTCCAGGGGAAACTTTACTTGATAATATCTCCCAAACCATAAAGGTTTGGGAGATAAAACTTATATCATTTTAATGTTTTTTTTTAGGGCTGCAATATAAAGTAAAATTATTTTCAAGCAATACTATCCCTTTAACATACAAATGGAACATACACAGGACAATAATGATAAGCAACAGAAAGTTATTTAGAGGAGAAATCAGTTACTGGACTTTATAGCCCTAAGGGAACTTATATTCCAAAACAAATTTAGGTTTAAACAGAGTTATTCTCTAAAAAGAAAGGTACCAAGTCACCTATTCTATAATGGTGTATTGCCTATCTGGTGGAATGTATTGGAGTATTGGCCTCATAGCTGGGAACTCTCTGAATCTGCCCTGGAGACTCTGGTTTAGACACTGCATTATCAGGTCTCCAGGGCAGAGGCTGAGTCTCTGAATGTGAGGAGCTTCACCTAAAACTCTGCCTTCTTCTGATCTTTCTCAGTCTTTCCTCTTACTCCCTGCACTATTCTCCTCCTTCCCCAGCCTATCTTTACCTCTTTTTTTCTAGCCCGTTAAGCCCCACCCCCACTCACGGTTAAGCCCCATCCCCTTTTGGGTGAGAATCGCCTCATTTTTCTCCCTCCAGCGGCACCACAGGACTCCCCTAAAGGGGGGGAAAACACAACAAAGTTCCCAAGTATGATTCATCTGCTGGTAGAATACAATGGTTTATTGTTCAGCTGGTGGAATATAATATTGTATTATCCTGCTGGTGCTGTGTAATGGTGTGTACCTCTGCTGGTCTTATATATTGCCCTGTTGGTCTCATGAATGGTGTATTGCATTGCTAGTGACATGGAACTGCATGTTGTCCTGTTGGTCTCATGTAATGGTGTATTGATCTGCTGGTGACATGCAGTGTTGTATTGCTCTGCTGGTATCATGCAGTGATGTATTGTTCTGCTGGTGTCATGCAATGTTGGTGACACATAACAGAGTATTTCCATGTTGGTGACATGTAACATATTAACATAGTTACTGAAGATGGACATTTGATGTATCACACTTGTTTTAGTTTATCCAGAGGAAGCAAAAAAAACCCAATGAAGCCATTTAAAGCGATAGTAATACTTAATTTTATCTTTATTTTATTTTGTAGGCATCAAAAAAACATTAAGAGCGATATAAGTCTTATCTCTCAAACCTTTATGGTTTGAGAGATATTCACAAGCAAAGTTTCCCCTCCCGCCCCTTTTACCTAGTGTAAGCCATCTCTTCTCAGATGTGGAATGCAGTCCATAGACCAGACAGATAACAGCAGGGGGCAATCCTCTTCCTATGAGAACAATGAAATCCCTGCCCCCCTTGACAAGTTTTTCATGTTTTTCCCTTATCTTAATTGAAGATTGTCCCTCTCTGCAGTCTACCTGGGCACCTCCCTTCTGATCTGGCTGAGCAGTGTTACATCAGTAAAAGGGGCGGGAGGGGGATACTTTGTCATTGAATTACTCTTGAACTACAACTCTGACAGAATTAAAATAACACTCTCCATGGCTCAAATACTATGATGATTAATTAGAGCTGCTTTTATTATGAAACATTACTATCCCTTTAATATCATGACTCTAGTGGGTAAACTTCATTTCTGATTCCAAAAGGAAGGATAATACACTACTGGCTTTTATAGTGGTTGGGAAACTGCAAAAAAAATGGTCTACTGTCTGTAAATACTCCCAAAAGTTTGTCTACCAAGGACTGCACAAGTAGATTCCCATTTAGTGTATACGGAGCATGTTTGTTTCTGCAAATCAAATACATCACCTTACTTTTAAAGGGATAGTAATACTTACCTATTACTAATTCCCATATTGTAGCCAGGTTAAAAAGAATGTAATTGTCCCCAGTGTCATCTCTCAAACGTTTATGGTTTGAGAGAAGACCGTTTCTGTGAAATAATTCTTTTTTACTAACGCAATCTCGACTCTGCTGCAGAGCCGCCTGACTGTCGTACGAAAAGCTTCCCCTGCAGTCAGCTACAACGCTGACTTTATTAAATAAAGCATAAGCATCAAGGGGCTAGATTCTTTTACTGGTGCTATTTTTATCACTGCTTTTAGCTCCGTTTTTCCCCATAGACGTCAATAGGAAAATGTTTGATAAAATGGGTGTTAACATTTAGCACCTGCAATAAAATCTTACCGTAAGTCTTTTTGCTATAACTTTTATAATTTTAGTGTAGTCTGAATCGAAAATTTACTCCTTCCACCCCTTTTAGCTAATACCGCGCTCTAGCTGACAAACTTGGACTGGTCTGTGGACCGGACGGCTCGTCTGGAGAGCCGAAATAGCATTGCATACACAGTAAATCTTCATGAGAACGGTCTACTGCCTCAAACCAGGCACACATTGTAGACCAGTGGTTCTCAACTCCTGTCCTCAGGACCCACTAACAGGCCAGGACTTAGGGATTTCTCTGCTAGACCACAGGTGTGGTGATCAGAGGCTCATTCACATTGATTAACTCACCTGTGTTCTAACAAGGAAATCATCAAATCCTGGCCTGTTCGTGGGTCCTGAGGACAGGAGTTGAGAACCACTGTTGTAGACCATTGTCATGAAGATTTGCTGTGTATACAGTGCTATTTCGGCTCTCCAGATGAGCTGTCCGGTCCGCAGACCAATCCAAGTTTGTCAGCTAGAGTGCTGTCGTAGCTAAAAGGGGCGGGAGGGTAAATTTTTGATCCAGATTACACTGTAAAGCAATGCATTGCGTACACCTCTGGCACTCAAAGGGTTAAGGACTGGTGACAGTTCTGACACGTCATTGAATTCCAGGGTCTCAGTATGGCTGCATGCTGCTTGGTGACAGCTGTCCGCGGGCGCATTGGCCGGTCATTAAGGGGTTAAGGAGCAGAAGGGTGTACAATGCATTGTGTAACTCTTATGGATCAGTGACGTGTCAGGACCGTCACTGCTGTCCTTGCCTAAAGGAGCAATGATCGTCCTGGCACGTCACATATTTTTACTCACAGCAGTCCTGCGGGAAAGCTGTGAGTAGCAGCAGGGTCTGAATTTGACCGATCCAGGCACTGGAGCGTTCACTATCAGACCCCCATTTGGAGCTGCGGCAAACGTGATCAGAACGTTATCAGGATTTTCTAGCCATAGTAAGTTAAGTGATGGGTTATTAGAAGGTGTTAATTCTCCTTTAAGAACTTTGAGGCCCCTGGAAAAATTATGAACGGATGTCCCACCAATAAGAATACATATAGGGTCACTTTGTTTTGTGGTTGCCTTATTTAGGAAACTAACCCTTTGAATGCCAGAGGCGTACGCAACACATTGCAAAGCAATGAGTTGTGCACCGTTTTGGCACTCAAAGGGATAATTTTTGTTGGAGAAGCAGCCACATTGGTGTGTTTTGCACCCAGCACAGCTTTGCTTCTTCTTGATCATAGAATTAAATTGGTTCCTTGTTGAGATTCTAGGGGCTCGATCCAAATGTTTGCATTAAAAATGCCAGTAGGGCAAAATGGATACCGACTGACAAAAGAAAATGTCTTTGTCTGTATTTAAATGTCCTACTGGCATTAAGCACAACGGACGTTAGGTATGGTTGCCACCTAGCTGGTATTTTACCGGCAGGCCGGTAAAAAATTGGCTTCTGTCCAATGTTAAGTCTATGGAGGGAAAGCCATGGCCGGTATTTTTTTGAAGAAAAGGTGGCAACCCTAACGTTAGGCCACAAAAATGGTCTCGTGGCCAAACGTCTGTTTTGTACGTTAAGTTACCAAAACGCCACTAAATAACGGCAATATTGGGAACTTAACAGTAAAAAAAGCTAACATACTGCCAAGCACCGATCGTTAACTCATACATCTTACACTTACCTGTTATCCACTGTCCTTATCCTTCCTTCTCCCACATGATCTATATGTATATTATTTCTATGGCATTTTTACGTATTTTGGCAATACTTGGAGGCAATTAGTTATGGAATATTCATGGCACAATACTATTGTAACCTTCTGAGTGCCAGTGAAGTACACAATGCATTGCTTTGCAATGTGTTGTGTACTAGTGATGAGCGAGCATGCTCGGCCGAAGCTCGGTTCGGCTCGAGCATCGCTCTGCTCGGCACATGGCGGTACTCGTACGAGTACCGCATGTGCTCGCCCGCCATGTTCGGGTCTCCTCCCCGCACGTTTCGCGGCTGCAGCGCAGCCAATAAACGTGCGGGGAGGCTCTGACATCAGTGTAATGCCAGCAGCCATGTTGGCTGCTGGCATTACACTGATTGGCTGGCCAGAACCCGTGATCGGGTGCTGTATAGCACCTGACCAGCGAGTTCGGCTCAGTCTTAGCCAGGGAGAGATGAGGATAGGAAGGGAAAGTCAGTGTAGGGAGAAGAAAAGTGTGTTTCAACAACAAAAAGACCCAAAAGTCCTTTTTAGGACTATTGTGTGTGGGGGCAACAGTTATATTTTGTTTTGGGGGGCAGAGTTTAAAAAAAAAACGTCACATATTCCGTTCACTGTGCCTAGCCGCAGATTAGCAGCACATTCTGTTTAGTGTGCAAAGTTGCAGATTAGCAGCACATTCTGTTTAGTGTGCAAAGTTGCAGATTAGCAGCACATTCTTTTTAGTATGCAAAGTTGCAGATTAGCAGCACATTCTGTTTAGTGTGCAAAGTTGCAGATTAGCAGCACATTCTTTTTAGTGTGCAAAGTTGCAGATTAGCAGCACATTCTGTTTCGTGTGCAAAGTTGCAGATTAGCAGCACATTCTGTTTAGTGTGCAAAGTTGCAGATTAGCAGCACATTCTGTTTAGTGTGCAAAGTGTAAAAAATAAAAGTCACTTATTCCGTTCACTGTGCCTAGCCGCAGATAAGCAGCACATTCTGTTTAGTGTGCAAAATTGCAGATTAGCAGCACATTCTGTTTAGTGTGCAAAGTTGCAGATTAGCAACACATTCTGTTTAGTGTGCAAAGTGTAAAAAATAAACGTCACATATTCCTTTCACTGTGCCTAGCCGCAGATTAGCAGCACATTCTGTTTAGTGTGCAAAGTTGCAGATTAGCAGCACATTCTGTTTCGTGTGCCTAGCCGCAGATTAGCGTCACATATTGTTTAGTGTGCCTAGCCGCAGATTAACGTCACATATTGTTTAGTGTGCCTAGCCGCAGATTAGCGTCACATATTGTTTAAGCTGCGCACGTTTCCCTCTTAATCATGGCCCCAGTTCCGAAAAATCGATGACATTTTTTGCAGAATTTGCAGATGATATACAAGTAAATATACAGCAAATACTGTTTGGTAACAATTTTTCGCCTAAAGTCGTTTTTATCTTCCTTTTTGTGTGTTTTACGGTCAGTCTGTAAAAATGGCGTACTACGGGCGAAACATCGTTCCCAGCAGCGACGTTGGAGTCCAAGATGCATCCAGACATCCTCCCTATGCTGTCCCTGAACCATTTCTGTGGTGTTTCCATCATTTTCTGCCCTTTTCCTATGGACCAGGCACCCTCCCCTCATCAGAGCAGGGGGTGCCTGGTGTAATGCTCGAGTCCTCCCATTGACTTCAATGGGGCTCGGGTGCTCGGCCGAGCACTCGAGCCTCCGGGGGTGCTCGGCCAGAGCACCCGAACACCCGAGCATTGGGGTGCTCGATCATCACTATTGTGTACCCATCTGCCACTCAAAGGATTAAACGATATAATTGTTAATGCTTTGTAATAATATTGTTTTATTTTACAGGAAGAGAAGATAGAAGTAAGAAAAGAAGACTGAAGAGAAGGACAGAAGATGACCAGGAGGCTGAGGACTCCGCTGGACATCAAGAGTAATGGTGTTACTTGTAATGCAAATTTTTTTTTAACCCTTTGAGTGCCAGAGTGGTACGGAATGCATTGCAAAGCAATGCATTCCGTACCACTCTGGTACTCAATGGGTTAACTTAGTTGGGTTAACCCTATGAATGCCGGTGGGGTAATCATACCCCCACTGGCACTCACAGGGTTAAGTCTACTAACGTCTGACACATTTTTCATACTTAGGGCCCCATATCAATACATCTACCGAGGACTAAATTTTTTTAACATCAAGTTTCTGTGTCGGCTGTTTAACCCCTTAACGACCCTTGACGATCACAGTACGTCAAGGGTCGATCTGACTGAACGACCCATGACATACTATGACCGTCATGGAGTTCCGGGCTCCCCCCGCGGCTGCACGCAATGGGGAGTCTGGAACTGGAAAACAAAAAACAAAAAAAAATGGTCTGCGGACGTTCAGTCGCGTTGCGGGGCCGATACCCCGGTCGTTAAGGGGTTAAACAGGCGATAATGGACTCAAGTTAAAAAAAAGTAGGTCTTAACTTTTCTGCGATAACTTGAGTCCTTTATCGGGTTTTCATGTCTAACACAGACATTTGAATTTTTAATGGGTGAAAACACCTCTTAACTTTATCGCACAATGGCTCTTTTTTGCCGGTATTTTTTCACAGCACAGACATTTGCATAGCTTAGTGTGCTGGAAAAAATGCAGTTGGCAGAAAAAACAGCCGTCTCCAACATTTGTATCGAGCCCTAGGACCTTTTAGTACAGTGGTTCTCAATCTTTTTTTGTTCGGGGCACCCCTATCACATAAACTAGGACATTTGGGCACCCCTAACATATTTAATGTACTTTATCAAGGTCATAATGAAGGGTACAATACACAAATATGCAGTTATTATTAGGTCTTATAATCATAGTAACCAGGGCTTATTATTTTAAGTCCTTTGCTACTAGCCAGACCTGAAAAGTTACTCGCCACTGCAAGCCATAACATACCAACCAGGGCTGAATTTCTACTCGCCAGGGCTAAATTTTCACTCGCCATTGGCTAGTGGCGAGTGGAAATTTTGAGCCCTGATAGTAACAAAACTCAGCATATTGTGCAGAACAATTTCTATTAATCTTTATTTTAAAGTCCATTTTTGTTAGTCTTCATAGAAAATGTGGGGCACCCTAAAATGATGTCCGTGGCACATCAAAGTGCCACGGCACCCTGGTTGAGAATCACTGTTTTAGTAACTCAAGGTGAGACCCCCTGTAACTGAAATCCCCCAGTGAACATAGATATTCCAATACATTTAACTGCCCCTGCAATTTTTGTTACTGTTTCTAAATGCAGGAGTTAATTAACAGCGCCTTTACAATGTTGCCAACCAGCTAATTTCCAACATAATGGAATATGAACGAGATATAAGAGATGAACACATTACTGGCATAATAATGTATACATTTACAGTTGATGAAGGTGATATGCAATGAATATATAGTGTACATGTAATAATACCCCTTGTAATGGCTATAATTTCTCACCATATGCAAGAATAATTATGTGATGCTAATGAAGACAGTACAAGATTGGTATTGTACTAAGTAGTAACTGTCTCTGGGGATCTTCGACTTCAAATGACAAGATCGTAACTGGTAATTTAGAACGTACTGGAGAAGAAACCAGTTTTATGCTGTCAAGAAGATTTTTTCCTCTCTTGCAGGAGAAAATTATCTGCTGTGTGCCATTAGTCTAAGTGATTGTTAATGTACTGAATGTTTTGTGGGCAGCAAGCTTACACTGATTTATTACTAATACGTATAGAAAGACCCACATTGTCAATAATGTGAAAAAAGAGAAAGTATTTAAAGAAGACAAAAGTGGTGCATTTCAACAATTGAGGAACAAATGTCAGCTGACGTGCCACTTTTGTAATGTTTAAAGTGGATGTGTAACCTATGTAGAACATAGCATAAATAGTTAGGCTACATATCGAATGTTACTAAAACGGTATTCTTTTTTTAAAGTTTTATTTGGTGTAAATTTAACTTAGAAAGTTTGGTCTGTAGCTACTTCCGCATAGACTGCTCTGCCTCTCCTCTCCTCTGATGACAGAGGCTTCTGTCTGTAAGCTGGAGCGGTCTCATTGGCTAGATATCGATCTCTGCCAATGAGGCCGCTCCAGCTTACAGACAGAAGCCTCCGTCATCGGAGGAGGGAGGAGAGCAGAGGCAGAGTGACGGACTGCAGTTACAGAGCAGGTAACAGCAGTCTATGCAAAAGTAGTTACAGCTCAGACTTTCTAAGTTACATTTACACTAGATAAAACATAAAAAAAAAAAAATGAATACCGTTTTAGTAGTACTCGATATGTAGCCTAATTATTTATGCTATATTGTACATAGGTGACACATCCACTTTAAGTGGGAGACAAGTAGACTGAACATGATACCTTTATTGATTGAACAGTGTACGGGCCCCCTCAGAAGGCAACATCAAAGCAGGGATGCTGCATTAGCAAACAGGGGGACTCTCCGGATTTCTCCTGGAGACTCTGTTTTTTGCTGGGCCAGAGGATGATTCTCCAGGGGTGAGGAATTTCTTATGAAACTCTGCCCGCTTCTCCTCCTTCTCACCCTGTTCTTCCCATTTACCACCCACTTCACCTTCCCACCCTGTTCTGCCCACTTCCCGCCCACTTTATAACACAGCCTGTTAAAGGAGCAGTAAACTTTTTTTTATGAAAAAAATATATATTGTAGGGATTTTCCTATTGAGTAAAATAAGGGTACTCCCACTGCCGAGAGATTTATATTTCCAGAATTATTACAGTTTAAACCCATGTTTTTTTACATTAGCAGTGCCCTCTAGTGGTCAAATTCTAATTAGATTTCCTGTTAGATTCTAATGGAGAGGAAAGTCAGAAAAGTCAGAGACATACAGTTCTCCATAGAATGTGATAGAAACTGCCAGTCACTTCCTGTCAGTTAGAACTATCAGGAAGTAAACACAGTAAATAAACTTCCTGTCAGTTAGAACTATCAGGAAGTAAACACAGTAAATTCACTTCCTGGTTATTTGAACTGTTATAAATTTTGAATAAAACAACTGACAGCAGTGGGAGTGACCTTGTTTTATTCAGCAGAAAATGTTCTGTAAAATATGTGTTTTCATAAAAAAAAGTTTACTGCTCCTTTAAGCCCGTTCTGTCCATGATTAAGCTCCACCCCTCTGTGATGGGAATCACATCATTTTTTATCCTCCCACCAACACAACACAAGTCCCCTCCGTGGACTCTAGACGAAAAACTTCCCAGGAATGTGCACTAGATTTGTCAGCCATGGGGAATAGTAGCATACTGGTCTATGGTGCTTTCTCACACTATCACCCACATGATTTAATCAAAATCCAGCATGTGGCGTCTTTACTACATTCGCTCAGTAATGTAATAAAGTTGCAGTAAGGAAGGTCTACACAGTGGCCTATGAGGCCATCAGCAGGTCATTCTCACTAGCAGCATTAGAGGTTGAGTTCTTTATCGCATCCTCCAATGAAAGGCCCAGCTACATGAGTGCCAGCCAGTAATATTAACACAAAACAAAATGAAGTACGAGGAGCACTGCACTGCTACTTGGTA